>JARHVA010000806.1:3692500-3790000 GCA_037957365.1 Torreya grandis | reverse complement strand
TGAATGATGTCCATATAAATATAAACCATAATGAATTCAAAATTAATCATTAATCATGATTATTAAATCAATATAACATCTATAGCTAAAAAGGGTTAAGAGCTAGTCCTGATAACCATGAACCCATGCATGCCCTACAAAGCATAATTAATGACTACAAAAATGATCAATGTCAACCTACATCAGTGAGACATGCTAAAGTAATATCATAAAGTAATATAATTAATCTAAATCAACATGTACATAAACATGTTAAAATGAATATAGTTTAAGCAATATGCATATCATGATATACTAAATGTAATACAAGTATTAATTGTGACATAACATCCCACATCAGCGATCATGACACCTATATTATAACCATCTAAATAAAACCTACATCATCCATCAACAATCAAAGTGTTATAAAAAATAAGATAAAGTAACCCACAATCTAGTATCTGTAAGGGGCCTTAAGGTTGATTAATGACAATTTATATACATTATGGTATGTTGGGGGCCAAATCCATGAGACAAGGTTTTTGTTTAAGGCCTTAGCATTGGTGTATGAACCCACCTTACATGACGGTGCTATTAAAATAGGTGACCACTTTGTCAATGAGTATAACATATCCTATCCCACTATAACATGGCCTTTTTTCATATGTTGGGTCATGATATCCTAGTCACAAGATCATAAAAAATAAAATACCATCCATTATTTATTCTGAAATGCTAAATTGATGTAGTTTATCCTATTCAACCATCAATAGTATCAAATCCTTCAACTCAAAAGGAATTTTAAAAATATATTCAATTTATTGATCACATTTATCACATTGAATAATAAGTGCAAACAATTTTATAATAGGAAAATGTGAAATACAATCAACAATAGGGTAAGCATCAGACACTACATACCTTCCACATTGGTTATCAATTCTAGTTACACCTACATAAAGAAAGACTAGCATGACCTTAACATAATATTTTTCCACTTTGGTATAAGTTTTACACCATCACCAATGAGGTAGAATATAACACTTTCAATATTATCCTTCTGAAGCTTATCTTTGGTTGAATCCAGTCTTCAACATAACTCTTGCACCATTACTTTCCACCCTTATTGCAAACCTAAAATGCTACAAATATTCTTCAACAAATAGATATGAATCTAGATTTTAGTATTCTAGTAGTATTTGATCATGCCATAACCCTTGGGTTAAACAAACACACTAAATTTTTTATCTCTCTTATAAGTCATTAAAGTAAGTCAATTGCCTTCATAAGGAAAATGGTTAATAAAAGTGTAGGTTACCATTTTTTCCCCACATATTCTTCCACAACCGCATGTTATGGGGACCATTTTTATTCAAGGAATGGTGATTGATCTAGGAGGATTGAGGTCACTAGATCAAACAACAATTTACCATAGTGGCATGTACATCCTTGTGTTAGCATCAACAACTATGTTAGTAGGTGCCATGCCTACATGCCTATTTATTCATTGAAATTCCAATCTTGCTTTATTGCACAACTCTTGTAGTGTATGAACCTTATCTAATAGATCATTAGTAATGGCAATCAATGATGTCACTATAATTTTTGTTCATTAAAAAGTTTCTACCAACTGTTATAATGATTCAAATGATCCTTCATCTTATTATAATTTATAATAATGTACACTATCATTCGTTATAGGTAATTAGCACCATTCTAGTTGGAGAATGAGAGAGAATAAATTTAGGCCCCAGAGATCTGATATTTTATATTGTATATAAATTATCATAATATAAATTTTTTTATTGTAGTTATAATGTGGTTGTCATTTCTAGTTTACTTTCATTTATCACTACCAAATTTCATATATAACCCTCTTAACTCACATTAATTAGTTTGTCCCCTCAGTCTCCTCATGGGCCCTAAATCATTGGGTTATTATAAATAATTAATCATTTAATCCAAATATCATTGATTGTAACTTGATTGTGAAAAGGTAAGAGTTGATTAAAAATATATTTTAATTAGTATCATGATTATGAAGCATTTTTATATCTTTAGTATCTTTAAAATATTTAACAATAAAATTAAAGTGAGAATGTTGAGTATCACTTGTAAAATTTACGTCTTCAAATTTATTATAGGTTGGATATCCAAATACACATTATATTTTATAATTAAATCAATGATATATATATATTACCTTGATTAGTTTACAATCCATCCATTATATGATAATATTTTTTAATGTGCAACCTAATTTTTGGATCTTGCAAGATATTCAGAGGCATGCTTTGGATACTTTCACCATGAAATTGATAAAGATTAAGAGAAAACATTTCAATATTTTACCTAGAACACCTATTCATAATATTGTCCACTTCATGATAATTCATTATAAACTTGGAAACATTTCAATTAGAACAAGACATGACTATATAAGGTACTGAGTTTCTTCTGTGATTACAAAGGTAAGTAAGGCATAAACATGACACACTATGATAATTACATGGAACCCTAACATGTATTAAAATATATTATAACATTATATGATTTTACTTTTGAAAAATATATTCAAACATGAATACTAAACATTTATACAATAATAATAGCATACAAAATAGTGTATGCATTCTAAGAATATATCATGTAGATGTAAATATTTCAAATTATGACATTGTAGAATTACATATAGGAATATTATATTTTATAAAAAATCATATATGTTAGATATAAGGATAAAAAATAAAAATTAATACCTACAATCTAAGGTTAGTATTTGAGTATTATGACTCTAAGATTAACCTTAAGAAGAGACACAAGATATTAAAATTTTGGTAAGCACACTATGATTTGGAAAATAGATTCAAAAATTTTGAGAATGACTTAGATATTGGAATGACAAAAAGATAGAAACTAAGAGTAGTTAATTTAAAAACATGTGATAGAATAAACTATTGAGCAATTAAATGGATTGAAATGTGAAACTATGTAATAAATGATGTAATGTTAAGGTAGAGAATACATCAGACAACCTTAATTTTTTTTTAATATATTATAGAATCAAGAAGCAAGATCTAATCCTTCAAGGATAATAAGCATGCAAAATAATGTGGTATCACCAAAAAAAATGAAACATTAATCAGTGTTATAAGGCCACATCAAGATCAATAATTGACTAAGATAGTGGTACATTTTTATAATTTTTTTGGAAAGCCAATAATAATAGAGAAAACTCATCATAACTTGAACACTTATAAAACCTCACACTCTACATTTTTTATTACTAGAATTTTTAATATCCTTTCTTTTATATAAAATATTATAAAAACATAAATTCATTTGATGGTAATATTATTTAAGTCTGGGCTCCAAAAAAAATCTGTTGTTATTCAAAAACTTTTAAACTCTAATAAAGAAACAAAATTACTATGAAAATTTACCATATTTTAGGGGCTATGAGGGGAGGACTGTTATAATAATATATAAAATTTAACATTTTATACTTTAATTTTATTTATTTGATTAAATTTTATTTAATAATTTTCAAAATATGTTTGAGACATATAAGACATTACAAAAATATAATGGATGTACCCTTTGTAACATCGAATTTCACCTAACCTTTTTACACTTGTAAATTTATTTTTAAAATATTTTTTTCTTATTTTACCATGCATTACATTAATTTATATAATTCTAAAATTTCATTTATTTATTACAATTTTGATTTCATAATAAACATTAGAAATAGTAATATATTATAAGTTAGTCATTTATTAATATTTATTAGGAAACCTTCTCTCTTTCTAAATTTTTCCTATTCAATATTTAAAAAGGTCTAATAAACCTAGTGCTATTTGCATCACCTTTTTTTCATGAATTTTACATCACTTTTGAATCATAGTTTTGTTGGAGCGTAGAAATTAAAAAATACATAAAGAAAGATTAACCCAATTTTTTTGGTGAAAATTGCATACATGTATTAGTGTGTAGTTTGTTTATAAAATAGACATTTTTTTTATGGAGCCACTAAAATATTACGTTTAACTAATTAAAAAATAGTATATAGTAAGTAGATTTTTAGTAACTAACATTTGTCTTGTGTAAAAATTTGATGAGAGGAGGTTGCTCACCTTAGCTCACTTTAATAGATGTTTCAATATTCCAAATGTCTTTTTTCTTTAGTCCAATGAGAAAATGGTAAACATTTTACAAATTATTTGTAAAAAGAATAATATATGAATTTTATGTGACTCTAATTAGAGAAACTAAATAACTTTCTAGAATAATCTAACATAGTCCATTATTTATAAAATCTTAACTATTCAAATTGAACAATTGGAGGATGCAAAAAAATCCAATAAAATCCATTTTATACAATATGCATTTATCATGGAGGAAAGATTTGTAAAGAGGGAATGATGAATTTATAATTAACCAATTGTTTTAAAATTTTGATCAATAAATTCAAATAATTAAAAGGGTTAAATGTATGATATTTCATATAATTAAACAATAATTTTTTAAATAAAAAATTAATGAAAAAATTTGAATGCAAATATCACCCTTCTTACATAATTCCAAGCACTTGATTATATTATCATCATTTTATAATTACAACCTTTAATTGATAATAAAAAATATTTATAAGAATATTAATAAAGTGACTATACTTTATTCATTCAATAAATTATCTAATTTACTAAAGAGATCCTATAAAGATAATATAATTTTTTAATTTAATATTTTTAAATAAAAAATAAAAAGCATCTATATAAAATATACATGTGTCAATTATCAATTAATCCATTTCATTATTTATGTCTATGGTTGCCTCTAACAACATTATGCTTGGGCATAATTTATCCTAATATCAATTTTTTTTAAATAACATATTTACTATCAAAAATAAGGAAAAAATATTAGGATGAAAATATGCTACATACATTATAATTTTTATGCAAACTAGATTTCTTATTCATTGAAAAAAAACAATGCATGATCATGATGATGATGATGATGATGATGATGATGATGATGATGATGATGATGATGACAACAATGATCATGATGACGACGATGACGACAATGACGATGATGACGACGACGACGACGACGACGACGACGATGATGATGATGATGATGATGATGATGATGATGATGATGATGATGATGATGAAATTAACACATTATCTATTATATGACATATATCCAATTGAATCAAAAATACAACATCATATCCAATCAAAAGTATATCATTGTCATTTTAAATATTTAAATTTAAACATATTTACACAGACATGAAAATATATTCATGTAGAAATGGATTTGTATATTAGCTTAAAGAACTGGTGCTTGTAGATCTTTAAAATTATCCCTAGAATTTGATGTTAGGAACCTGAGGAAGCACACAATTGATTACCATATACAAGCAACTTAAGATGCAAAATTAACCAAAAGTAACAAGTAACTAGAAACCAGAAACAACACAGAATTTGAGAGACAATACAAAACTTGTATTAATACTCATATAGAAAAGAATACAATAAAAAAGATGCCACTTCTTCTCCACCACCTCTTAGAGGCTTCCCACACCTCAAGTGAACAGTACTTCTTTCCTCAAAGCTCTCTCTCTTATGGTCCCAACACACAACTCAAATACAGAGTTGGTGTTCACCTCCAACCAGTTAGTATCCACTACTGCCAGTACACCCATGCTCCATGCACTCCAAGTAGATCTCCCCTAAACTGCAAAAAACTGCAACCCACTGATCTTACTTATGGAAGGAATTGCCTTGCCTTCCTCTTTGCTCTAAACAAAGTACACACCGTACTCCAAGTAGATCCCACCTGATACTGCTCCCTGTTGTGTTGCTATCCTCCCTGATCTTGCACACCTGCAAATCAATCTGGTTTTGCACACCTGCAAACTTGGATCTCGCACCCACATACACCTGCAGATCAATGATCTTACTTACCCATGTAGATCTCCAAAAGTAGCCATGCAACACCTGCTGACCAAGATCCTACACCCCTGAAGAACCCTTCTGATTCTCCAAAACCAGCACCCAGACTTGGCATTGTGGCATTAGGAGGAACACACCATGCTCTCTTCACACACAGAAGGAGCTAATATTTTGCTCTCTTACTCTCTAGCACACCTTTACAATACAGCCCATGAGTCTATTATATATATCTCATCCAAACAATAATTAGACATCTAATTACAATAATTAAATCTGTAGCGTCTAGTCTAAATTTGGCTCTTGACATGCAAACACTTGGTTCATTAACTAACTGCCCATAACACTCGTAGTCTGAACCACACAGGCGACTGAAATCGGTCCCTATCTGCCTGGAGGTGACCGACGCTGACCGATCCCTGAATGACATCGGTTTCCCTTCCTGTCTAATCCTACTGACATCGATTGGCCTGATTGACACCGGTGTCTGTGACACTTCAGCAACCTCCTCCTACCTCCTTCATGTCTGCATCAGTGAAGATTTTAGCTCCACAACCTAACAATCTTCCACTTGGATATAAATAGCTACACTGTACCTGTACCTGTACCCCATCTAATCTGTTTCTTGGCTTGTATCCCTCTTCAAGCTCAACCTTGAAGACCACCCACCACACAACCTGTGGTGCACCTCCTGTCATCCGAGTAACCTGCCACATCCAAACCTACAAATCCATGTAGTGAAGTCCTGACCCTTCATAGCATGAATCCCTGCTACTGGTCCCTCTCAAACACCTGAGAACCCACTTCCCCGAATTGGCTCCTAACTCTCTGACAGCACCCACTACTTGGGCAAACTCAAGTCTATACCAGACCTCATGTGATTTCAGACACTGAACTATCCAGCCCTTAGTGTGCTACGGTTCTGCATCCTGTGTAATGAACCTCACCAACACCTAATTCACATCAGCTCCCACTAGAGACAAAATCAACCTGTGATCTCCATGTCTCCCATGCCAAAGAATTTTGCTGCTCCAAATTCCTCATGACATGCCACTAAACTAACCTTACCCTTAGCTCAGCAAAACCCTATATGTCTGAACCTGTACCAAGCTCATCCTCCACATACAGTAATAGGATAATGTTGTGACCATCATCCACCTGGTAAGACAAACATAATGGTTATATTGACATTGACTAAAGCCCTACTTTGTCATCCACTGGGTACCACCTATCAGTCATGTCCCACTGTCTTGCAGCTTCCTCAAGACCATATGACCTAGCCTTCCATCTCACGTGTCCGTTCTCTCTATTCTTTAACTAAGGTATCCATTCATCTCTATGCTTTCATACCAGTTGGCAACCCTACCAAATCTCCCGCTTGGTTTTGCATTCTCATCATGCCATGCTCCCACTATTTTCTGGATCCTTCCTACTCTGTAGTTAGCAACTAGTATAAAGAAGAGGAACAATGAATTTGAGGCTTACTTACCACCTTCAATCCTCCATATGGGCATTTGAGACTCTTTGACAGCTTATTGTCTGCCCAAAATCCATTACAGTGACTGACCTCGGTCACCACACAGTCTGCATCCAACTGACGTCAGTTCCATGTGCCTGTCTTGACTACCAACTCTGCCTACGTCGGTGTCCCTATTGTCGACATTGGTCCTCCTGACCGATGTCAATCTTACCTATTGCTGATGTCGATACTCCTGACCGATGTTAGACTTACCCTACCTGACATCACTAGTTTTGGTTTGCACATGACCGACATTGGCACCTATCTGTTCGACATCAGTTCCTCCTGACCGACGTCAGTACCTGTGTTTTCATGTGAGTGACAACTTTTTACCCGCGAGCTCCTTTGAATCAAAACCCATGTCTAAACTGCCCTGCTTAGATGTATCCAGCCCCATCCATTAAACTCTATCCGTCATCTCCTCCAAGAACACCAAGGCTTTCCAGTTCTTAAGCCTATCAAACACATATGTCTTCTGCTTAAGAACATGCATCTCCTTCTTACTCATGTGACCAAGCCTACAAAGCCACATCTTCACAACAGAAGAAGAATTAGTAATATAAGCAAGTAGATAAATAATACATGCTTTCTTACCACCTGCTAATTCAAGTGCATCCACTATGAGATTTCTTGTGCATCTCTCATCACCCAACTTTCCTGAAGCAATTAGCCACATCTCCAAGACTGGGACCTGCAAGACCTTCTTCAACACCCATGTGTTGGCCCCCTGTAATTTCAGCAACACTTCCCCTTTGCCAATAATCTGACAAGGCTCACCAACCTCTCTACCTGGGGCTACATGGAAAGAGGCAACATAATCTATAAAATAAGATTCAACTTTATCTAGAGCATCATGTGCAACAACACCTGCAACATCTGCTTCTTCATGCTGATCTGATACCAACCAATAATCTTTATATACCTGCTCTTTCTTTCCATCAGACCGTAAGTGACCATTCGTGTTATTCAGTTCCTCCATTCGTAGCTTACTTTCTTTTGCCGTTGCTATACTCCCACTCAATCAAAAACTCCTGAGAGTGCCTTATAACCAAACACAAAACCTGCTCCCTATAACCTTAGCTCTGATACCAACTGTTAGGAACCCGAGGAAGCACATAATTAATTACCATATACAAGCAACTTAAGATGTGAAATTAACCAGAAGTAACAAGTAACTAGAAACTAGAAACAACATAGAATTTGAGAGACAATACACAACTTGTATTAATACTCATACAGAAAAGAATACAATAAAGAAGATGCCACTTCTTCTCCACCACTTCTCAGAGCCTTCCCACACCTCAAGTGAATAGTACTTCTTTCCTCAAATCTCTCTCTCTTACGGTCCCAACACACAACTCAAATACAGAGTTGGTGTTCACCTCTAACAAGTCAATATCCACTACTGCCAGTACACCCGTGCTCCACACACTCCAAGTAGATCTCCCCTGAACTGCAACAACTTGCAACCCACTGATCGTACTTATGGAAGGAACTACCTTACCTTGCTCTTTGCTCTAAACTGAGTACACACCATACTCCAAGTAGATCCCACCTGATACTGCTCCCTGTTGTGTTGTTGTCCTCCCTGATCTTGCACACCTGCAAATCAATCTGGTTCTGCACACCTACAAACCTGGATCTTGCACCCACATACACTTGCAGATCAATGATCTTACTTACCCATGTAGATCTCCAAAAGTAGCCATGTAACACCTACTGACCAAGATCCTACACCCCCTGAAGAACCCTTCTAATTCTCAAAAACTAGCACCCATACTTGGCACTGTGGCACTAGGAGGAACACACCATGCTCTCTTCACACACAGAAGGAGCTAATATTTTGCTCTCTTACTCTCTAGCACACCTTTACAATACAGCCCATGAGTCTATTATATAGATCTCATCCAAACAATAATTAGACATCTAATTACAATAATTAGATCCACATCTTCTAGTCTAAATTTGGCTCTTGACATGTAAACACTTGGTTCGTTAACTAACTGCCCGTAACACTCACAGTCCAAACCACATAGGTGACCGACGTCAGTCCCTATCTACTTGGAGGTGATCAACGCCGACCGATCCCTGACCGACATCAGTTTCCCTTCCTGTCTAATCCTGCTGACGTCGGTTGGCCTGACTGACGTCGGTGTCTGTGACACTTCAGCAACCTCCTCCTACCTCCTCCATGTCTACATCAGTGAAGCTTTTAGCTCCACAACATAACATTTGACCACCTTTTGATTCTATTATTGACAACCTTTGAATACTCCTAATTTCCTATGAGCACATTCAAGTTAAATAGCTTTATCATGGTTGAAGAAAAATATTATAAAATTTAGCCTAACTGGGAGCATAAAAGGCTACTTCCACTACTTTGTGTGTGATATTGGTAGGGATTAAACCTTGGTTAACAAATATAAACCCTTTCCTTCCTATTTTAACATTAAATAAATTCCACTCCATCTTCAACACCTATCAAAATTTAGGTTAATTATGTTCATGAGGGGTCTTAATAGAACAAGAACAAGAAAGTAGGAAACCACTTAAATAAATGTTGATAAGCATTTACGGCTAGGAAACCAAGAAGAATAATTAATTAAAATTACCATTACCATTATTTAATAATTGGGTTTCCCATGAAATATAATAGGTTGTGCAATCTAAAACATTGCTAACTGGTACCATCATTTATTCACATAAGAGACCACCATCTACAAAATGCTTCCCTATTGAGCAACAACTACCAGATCTTCCTACACTACACATGTGGATGATTAATGGATAAATAATTCACAAAGTATGAATATATTAAAAATTAAGTATATACAATAAACATATGGATGATTCAAAATTTAAATCTCCTTCTTGAACTACCCCTTTCCCTTAAGGTGGTCAAAACATAACTAATCTATTTGGTGGTGGTGGTCAAAACATAATGGCATCAAAGACATTATCATGAGAACATGGAATGATTTCGATTGAACTTGAGACTTGGTGGGGTAATTTGAAAATTAAAATCTAATCCATCAGGGATGTGGGCTACATGTGATTTAGAAATAATAGTTCTATTAGTTTTTCCCTCTAATTTCCTTAATTTACATATTGAGAAACTTTAATTCTTGTAAATCACTCAAATGTAAAATAAGGGGAGATATATATGTCATTAAGGGAGTGTAATCTCAATATAATAGTGAAGGTCAAACCCGGATGATCTATGTTGCCAATATCAATTATTGCTTTTCCAAGAGCTATCCCTTATGATTTATGTATGGTGAGGCCCCATGATAATTTTATAGGTAATTGTCTATGATTACCTTGATTAATAGGAGGAAGTTAAATGTGTAAAGGACTATTAAAATCCCATGGTAGACCAAAGTAATTTTTTTAATGCAACAATTATGTACATAGGTAATGATGGTGGCTTTGAGTCTAGACTGTAGACAATGAGAATAATTTCTACAACTGCTCCATTAGTCAGTCTAGCTTTCACCCTTAGATTTACTGTTAGCATGATTTTATGTCCCTTTTATATAATTATGGTTGATTAAATTTGACTATCATTTTGGTGACATGTCTTTATACTTTTGGTTTGTTCATTTGTACAGATTTCAACTGCAATGTTTAAAGATTTTAACATTTCTATATTATGCATTATTGCCAATATGTTAGTTTCATACAAGTGTATTGAGTCTATAAAAAGATTTGTTCTTTTACATACATGAATGATTATATCCTTCACATGAAATTAAACAAATCTTTTTTTATAGGGTTTACATTTTTGATATTTGATGGTAATTGTTTGAAGTCCAGCTAATGTTTTATGCATCCTTATTGGTGAAAATTTATTTCAAATGTCACAACTATATTTAATGTGTGCCATATAATATGACCAAAATATGTACTTTCATATATTATAATGTCATTTATAGATGGAATTTATCTTAAGTCCCTAACAAGTATTATTGATCAACCACCAAATTTTTGGTTGTTATGGTGTGGAAAGGCTTCACACATTTGACTATTTATATTACCAAGCATCTTTGGGCCTAGAAAACTCATTTCATCTAAGTGCATATTCAATGTACATCTCATTTACTCTATAAAATTTGTTAATTTGTGCTCATCAACTAGTAGCATTTCATGGAAAATAATGTGGAGGGTTGAATGTATCGTTAATGTTAAATGTTGTAACACTAGTTAGAGCTATTAAAAGTATGGGATATATATATATAGTAACAACTAAATCCAAGAATATTTTGATGCTAATTATAAGGAATTATTTACTTGTACCTATGATTACCTATTTAATCATGTGTAGGAATATGGATGTTTTATTTTGGGGTAGACTTCTCAAATATGTTAATGCAAGTTATTGTATAATTGATACTTGACACATTGATGGGTTTCTTGGAGAACCATTATATGTGCCTATTTTATATGTGTTTTTATAGTTTATAATTTGATGTGTATATATGATTATTCTTAGTGGTATATTAGAATGATTCCAATTGTCTTCATTTTTGTAGTCACAATGCCCAAGCTTTGTAATGTCATCAATGTCATTGTTCCCTGAGGGGTGCATTCATGAGAGGAGTTTCCACTCAATAATTTACTTAATTTCAGTCCCTATATCCATATCAATTTCATTATAGTCATTTGTGGAGTCAAGTGTAATGTCATCATCTACACATATTCATTCAATATACCATGGATCATAAGAATCTTTGAATTGCTCGTAGTTTGTAACTATTTTTTCCTTATTGTAGCCAATATCTATAGAAAAATTATGGACTGTTTATAAATCAAGAGATATTCCAAAAAAAAAATTAAAGGAAGGGGAATCAACCCAAGGTGTAGAAGATAATCAAGGTAATATTCAAAAAATAGCATGAGTAGATCTTTTTCTCCATTCAATTTTTTTTTCTCATATTGCTCTAAGACCAAATTTATGTTACTTCAATGAGTGGGATGATATTAGAGAATATCGGATGAGATACATATGCATGAATAAAATATGTTAATATTTTCTCTATTGGTATGCTATACAAGACCGTCTTGAACATTTATTTCCCAATGGACAAGGTAAGAAATGTTCTACTACAAAATGTTAAAAGTATTTTTTATAACATGTGGCATGTTTCCTATGCACCTATGTCTAGATCAACAATTGATTCAAAATGAACTTGATATATGCACTTAGTTTTGGGTTCTCTATTAAAATAATAGGTGATATTCTAGTTAGCATATGGTGGTAGCTTTCAGATTTATTTTCAGCCTTAGCTACATACTTTGATATATAGTTTAGCATAAAATGGCGACAAATAATTGTTTGGTAGTATAAATTTGCATGCCATATTGAGAGTATGATTTCATTGTGTATGTTGACTTTGTCATCATTCTATGATGAATTAATTTTTAACATCCTTTGTCATTGATAAACATGGTTGAGTTTAGTTGTAATGGCCATGGGGATTTATACCTGCATTAGAAAGCAATGATTTTTTTCATAAACACGTTAACTCACTAAATTTGGTGTGGTGTTGTACTTGATTCAGAAGTTACTCATAATATTTAGTAAGATCGGTGGAAAAAATATCATTAGTGGTGGGAAAGCACAGATCAGCGAGATTAGAATGATGTATTCTAGTATGTAGTGATTCAATGGTCCATGTTACGTGCATTTTCCTATGATATAAATCCATGGATATTTTTGGAGCATCTATGTTTCCATTCATACCTGAAAACAAATAACTAAGATGTTAAAAATGGTTATAGAGGCATTTGCATTACTTATCAACTATTTAAAAACAAAGTATAAGTATTATTACCTATACCAATATTTTTTGTTGTGGAGATGCTTATGTAGAAATTCTTTGCGAAGAAATAATTTTTTTTCCATATATGAAGATGCAAGACATGGATTTATAATTAATAATTGATTTCTATAGTATAATTTTTTGTGTAGGTGGGATTCTAGTGTTACTATCATGACGCTATATATATCTAGGCATCTAGTGTTTGATATACATAGGGTAAGGACTAGTGTTACTCATCCCATTTGTGTAATCATATCTATTAATTAATTATTTGATTTAGACCAAAATGAATGTGTGCCTCTAATATAAGACTCAAATTGGATAAGTTTATCCTCAATGCTTGAATCAAGCATTTGTACAAGAAGGCCATGTAACACAAAAATTATAATTGGGATGTTGTTCTCAATGTTTTTCTTGATGAAGATTGTAGATGTTGCATGTGTCCTATGACACATCATTAGGTTCAAAAAAAATATTGGAACCATGGATGGATTATAAACCAATTATATTCATACCTAATTAGGTAAAAAACATACTCATGGATTTGAAATTTCTTACTACAAGATTGTTCATACATACAAACACCTTATAAGAATAGAGTAGGAAAATCCATAGAAAATAGGACTCAGTTTATACTCATTGATGGGAGACTTGTGGATGGTGGGCTATTATTCACACAATCAATTATTTCATCAATCTTTATTTATACATTTATACAAGATGAAACAAATTATGACAATTGAGAATATTCAGGGCCATAAGGCATAGTTTTGATGTTATTAAAAAAGGCATTGGTAGGTTGTGATGGTAGGGAATCAAGGGTTTTTTGGTCTAGCTAGACATCCACATAGTATGGGTCATTTTCAATTTTGTAGAGTAGTGCTTGCATGACACATGATCTATTGACAAAGTAATTATATATTTTGTTTTCTAATCTAATTATTCACAATACAAGGATGTCAAGTTTTTTATATTGATGAAATAGATGTGTAATAATGGAGTTATTATCTTAGGGAAACCTTATAGTGTGGTCACTATATTTATATTGCCCACCACATGTATGCATTACCCTTAGTATTTAGCTTATTTGAGCAATAAGCATTTCCTCTACTTGTGTCAAGTTTGATAGAGATGTAGGTTATATGCCTAGGTCTATGTTATTATTAATAGAAAAATAATAATTATTTTTCTAAAAAATGCAATGGTGAAAAGTGTGGTTTCAATCATAATGTTTTGTTTAGATACCTATATATATCTCATTACAAGTGAATCACACATGTTTTGAGGGTAAAGCATCCACTACTTGATGAAAGCATCAATGGACCTATGTAATATCATCATTAAGAATAGATAAATCGGTATTTGTTATATGTATAAATTTTTAAAGGTGTAAATGTAAGTGAATTTTATCCTTTTACATTCTATGATGCAATCAAGCCCACTGATTTGAATTTTTTTTTACATGTATGCCTATAATAATAATGGTAGACATGTTAGATACCTAGGTCTTGTACATTTTGGGTTCACATTTTTTTAGGGTAGGATTAATAATTGTTACATACAAGTAAAGGTTTTATAAGAAACAACATTATAATCTTATATTTATGAATATCATAGTTCATATAAATATGGCGTAAATAAACTAAGTTAGTATATTATAGTTTGTGGGAGTTTAACACCAAGAAAAAACATCATATATACAAATTTTACATGTTCAAACAAACAAAATTTATAGGTGACAAAATATACATAATTACATATATGTATCACATTACATTAGGTTGATAATAAGTAAAGTAGGATTTGGTAGTGTAGATTTATCTTTACTTGTACCTATCAAAGTATTGTGCATTTGTTTTTTGTCATTATACAATTTTAATCCTATAAACATAGTACAATGATAGTAAAAAAATTGAAAACCTCCCAAGTATTATCAAGGGATGCTAATATCTCCTATAAGCCTTAGGCTATGATAGCCATGATTGCATCCACAACATCATAAAATGCTATTATCCATATGGTACTAGTCATGTCTTATAATTTTAAATTTCAGAGCATACTTGTACTCACAATGATGTACTTTAAGGTCACACTTTTTACAATGCCAAGTTCCATTATCTTTTTGAGATAATTTATTTTTAAATTCTCTAATATTTTGGACATATACACATATATTATAGCAAAAAATACCCATTTTTATGTCAATGAGTGTATTTATTAACATAAATGTATTCAATTTATGAAGAACACCTGATTTATGCATTTATATGTTTGTTGTATGTTGAATAATTCTCTTACTTAGTTATGAGGATGGTGGTTTTGGTCCATTCTCCTCAACCCATCTCCATAGTTGATGTGATTTAGGTATATTTGGATTAATAAATAACTATGTTTGAGTTGGTTTCAATTTCTTTTCTACTATATGTCTAAACCTTACCCATTCTAATTGAAAAAATTGGAGGAGTTTATTTAGGCTTAGCACACATTTTTTATATAAGTTGTCCCTCTTCCTCATAGACAAGAACCAATAAGGATACCTTAATATCACAATCAAATTTATCTTGTAGCAACAAATTTCTTCTCATACTCAAACTCCAGTCAAGTTGCATGAAAATGGTTGTGGTAATAATTGAAATAACAAAACCTATGGTATTAATTTTTGTGTTTCTAATTGCATCTTGTATGTACTTTATTTATTTAAAATCAAATTAAAATAATGGACTATTGGGGTCTTCCACAGGACAATGCTTGATAATTGATTCCATAGTAAGTATGATTTACCATCGAATCTTAGTATGGTTGTATTGTTTGTTTGCATATTTTAAACTTGATTTTGAAATAAAGTATATCTTTATAACTTAAATGTGGTTGGAGTAATGACATGCAGCCTCACCAAAGGAAGTAATAATGATGTCATCGCCCTCATTATCAATAATTTTGAAGTTAAATACTTGTCCTAAACCTTTAGAATTTGACTAATTATCAATAATACCCTTTCTAAGGACCCACCCTTTTGTAATTTAGTTGATTTTGGGTAAGTTCACAAAGTTAAGGGAAAAAAAGTGGCCTACCCATGGACATAATTTTTCTAAAATTTCAGAAATTTGAAATTTAGTAGATAATTTAAGATATCTACACTCCAAATTTGAAGATGGATTTAAAAAATTAAATGTAACATTTCGAGTCCAATTTCTAAAACACTATTTTTTCTCAAAAATGGTTAAGTATAACTAGGTCAAACATTTAAAATTTTAATAGAAACTCTAGTTTCTTTTACAAAAAACATAGTAGATCGATGGTCATTACATGCACCATTTTTTTAGCAATATTTAATAATATTTGAAACCCTTTGGGAAAAATTTAGATAAAAATTTGTAGCACATCACCTATATTTTTTTGTATTTTTTCAATGAATACTTCTTTTTTATGAATTTTACAAGTAACTAGATCATAAAAACTAGAAAAGAAATGGATAGTCATCATGAGTCAGGCCTAAATACCTAAAAAAATATTCATGTGTTTAGAATTAAGCATACTACATCACCATATAATTTTTACACTTGGATCAATGAAACACAAATTACATGAACATGTATAGACATGTATGTTTACAACATGTAGTGGCCTGAAAAGTGCATAGTTAGAAAAAAAAAGTTTAAAACCTTAAATTAGTCCAAAAAATATAAGATTTATATTTTTGGAAAGAGAAGAGCATGCTCGTCATAATGGTATCAAGTTTTTTAATTTTTGAGTTGAAATTATTAGTGTATTTGGCAATCAAAGTTCAAATTTATTATTTATTTTCATACCTTTCAATACTCAGTTCTAGATTGATAGTCCAAGCCTTTGGTTCAAAAATCCAAGCCATCCTCGAGCCGAAAGGTGTAGGAATTAAATTTGAATTCAAATACTGTGATCATGTAAATAATGTGATCATATTATTAGCTATGTTATTAGCATTATCATGTTATTATATAACACAATCACATTAATAACATGATCACGTTATATATTCTAAACATCCTAAAACTTGAATAGAAACCATTAGGCCTAGTAGTATGAATATTGTTGTCTAATATGACATGTGTTATCAAATCTTTGATTGATATTATATTGAGGCAATTCCTTGCATGGGGTACAATTACTTTTAATCGTAAATATTATACTAAATAAAATACTCGATTGGTTAAATATGTGTGAAATTGAGGGAAAATATTCACAATGGATAAATTAGATGGACACAATTTATTGCATGGGGTGAAAATGCCTCAATTGATATTCTATGTGGAAGTAATTAATTACATAATACTTAGTTATCCTCAATTGTGTATAGTTTTGAAAAAAATATAAATTGAATTAACATGGCATAATTAAAGCCCCAAATGAAATTAGATGGATGTAATTTATTGTTTAAGGATTGAGTGGCCCCATTGCATATCATATTGAACCTAAATACTCAATTGCTTCAATATGTTGTGCAATCAGGGCTAATGGAACCCAACTAAAACATTATATGGACAAAATTACTTTCATGGGGTTTAGTTGGCCCCAATTATGTATGTAAGATAATTTACCAAATGCATGATTATCTAGATATAGTTTAGAATGAGGTCCAACAAAGTTGTAATTGAAATTAGATGTATTTTATTACTTGCATGAGCCTTCGTTATCCATAATTATATATATTCAATTGAACTAAACACCTGGTTGATTCAATATGTTATGTATTTGGGACCAACAGAACCCCCTATTGACAATAGAAGGCTCAAGTTTGTAATAAATTTCATAGATCATATTGAACCATTATATTTTTTTAGTTGAATTTGGTGCATAATTAGAATCTTGATTGTTATTAAAGATGAATTTGTAATTCCTCACATAGGGTTTAATTGGTCATGATTTCATATCAGATTCATGACAACACTCAACTATTTGAATAAGTTGTGTAATTAGTGCCCTAATTAAAATTATGTTGACATAATTCATTGGGCAAGCCTAGATTGGACCCAATTATGTATCATTAAGAACTGAATACTCAATTGGTTCAATATGGTATGCAATCAAGGCCATGTAAGCCCCAATTTTCATTATATATAAATTTAATTCCTTGCATATGGATCCTTTGGATTGAATTGGATATCAAACTAAAAAATAATTATTTTCTAATATGGTGAACACTTAGATCCCCAATTGATATCATATGGATAACATTCCTTACATTGAGGCTCAGTAGGGCCTTATGATAAATTTATCCCTAATTAACATCCTTTATATATAGTAATAAATAGGTTCATAAGGATGAAACTTTTTAAAATTTCATTAGTCATTACCACACTTGACTTCATAGGCTCAATCTATGATTATGTGGGGGATAATTGATCCCAAATTCACATTCTTTACTCATATATCTACATTTAAGGAGCTCAAAATTTTCCCAATCACCATCATGATTTTACCTTATATACCCTAAAACCTATACCAAGCCGTAATCCCTAAACTCAATTTACTATAAATATAAACTCGTTAAACCTTGAACCAATAATTTTATCCCAAATTAACATCATTTAGACTAAAAATTAAGTTCATAGGGCTCAGTCTAGCCTAAATCACATGATCGATTGATCCATTTGACTAATTCACTCAATCTGCACATACAACATGACATCTATGGTATAATGACAACAAAAAAACACATTCTATGGTCATAAATGGGTCCAAGTGATTCAAATTATCCTCAATTATCTTTGTGATTGACCCTGTGTACCCTAAACCATGTATATAGATTAAAATGTAAAAGGGTCATAAACCATAAACCCTAAACACTATACCCTAAATTATAAACCATTTACTTTTTAGGTATTTACCAACTTCAATTTAGTCCCAATTAACATCCTTTATAGTAAGAATCCAATTTGAACACATGGAATATCTAGTGATTAAACATTAGTAGACAAGTCCTTAAACTTAAACCCTATGCCCTAATCCCTAATGATCCCCAAAAGATTTGTAATCCCTATATGCTAATACCCACTATGTATGACACAAACATACATGCCTTATGATATAACTAATTTTAGAATGAGATGTCATTTAATTTATGCACTTTTAAAACCTATGGATAAATCCTTTGGAGTACCAATCTATATATGTAAATCTATTCAGTAAATTAGGGCTATTATGAGCCCCTTAAATATAAATAAACAAAGAGGAGGAGAGGTAGTCTATTCTTATAATCAATGAGGCATTTCAGGCCAATTTGAGGGTCTTCAATTAACAAGATATGATTTAGGTCAAAATCAAATGATCAATCTTCTATCAGGAATTGATCCAATTAGTAAACTTGTATGATTACCTATGTGATCTAGGCAAAATTGAGCCCCTAAACCAAATTTATGGCTCAATCGATTGTATAAACTGTACATGGCATAATTGACCCTACTTTTATCAAAAATACAAACATGAAGTTAATCAAGTCATAAATAGGTGTCATAATTAGCTCAAATATTCTTCAATTACCTTAGTGATTGGACCCTATATCCGATATCTTAAACCCTAATTTACCTTGTACCATTTACATTAAACCCTAAGCATTATATATATAGAGTAAGAATTAGGATCATAAGGATGATCTTGGTTAAAATTTTATCCTTCATTACAATAATTGACTTCATAGGCTCAATATACGATGATGTGAGGGATAATTTATCCCAAATTCACATTATATAATCACAATATAGGTTCAAGGCTCCCAAATTTTCTCCAATTACCTAAATAATTATATAAATGTACCCTAAAACCTATGTACCCTAAGCCCTAATCCTTAAAGTTATTAATCCCTAAACTCTAAATGACAAATATAAACTCTTTAAACCTTGAACTAATTATTTTATCCAAAATTAACATCATTTATAGACTAATAATTAAGTTCATAGGGCTCAGTTTGGAATAAATCACATGATTGATTTTCCCATTTGACTAATTCACTCAATCTTCACGATGACATCCAATGTATAATGGTAACCCAAAATCATATTTTATTATTAATGACTTATTATTATTATTATTATTATTATTATTATTATTATTATTATTATTATTATTATTATTATTATTATTATTATTATCATCATCATCATCTTTGACATGCTTAGATTTTCTTTCTCCAAGTATTAGGAAAGTTCTACATAGCTATGCACCTTCACTTTAGACCTTAATTGTAATCACTAATTCCTAAAACATAAATTATAATCCCTAATCCCTAATCCATAAAACCTATGCACTAATTATACTTAATCCCCAATCCCTAATCCTTTATCTACATTAAGCATAACACAATCATGTTATTTAATAACATGATCACATTATTATTAATATAGTCAACACTCACTCATCATTGCTAATTGCCAACCCCATAGCTTACATGGATAATAATGCAATTAGGTTATTTTTGGTATCAATTTTCTAATGGGTTAGGTATGATAGGACCTTGTCTAAATCATCATGTGATAATGTTATTTAGTAACATGATCATGCTATTATCCTTATTATCTCCCTAATGGGTTGGGCGTGCTAGGACCTTGTGGAAATCATAACATGATCACATTATTTAATAACATGATCACACTATATAACATGATCACATTATTATTATATTAGTGATAAGCTCACTTATTAATGACTACTTTTATCCCAAATCAAGACTTATATCTCCACAAACATTCTCTACATACTTCTATCAGATTTGAATACTTATGTACTTGACCCCACCTTTGAAAAGTTGTTAAATGTCCCTTTTGATGGGTTTCAAATCACGATCAAAGAGGAAGAGGAAGTTATTGAAGAACAAAACACCAGAGTAATTAGAATATTTAAAATATAAACACAAGCTACTAATGCAAAAAATTCATGGTAAAAAAGATATTAACCCTAATCTTAAAGAACTAAATTCCATAGATAATGATCCAATTGATGATAATGAAATAAGAAATGATGAAATTGACTATAATCAATTTAACAAGGTTTAAATTGATAATAATGAAATGAATAATAATCAAATTGACCATAATAAAATGAATAATAATAAATTACTTAATGTTGGAAGTTCACGTTCAAAGTTTTTAATTTTGTTGATGATGAGTTTATGTATGATTCTACACCCCCCATAAATGAATTTTTTTTTATGAAAACAAATAATGATGAATTTAACCATAAAATTTTTTCATGGAAACATATAATGAAAAAATTAATAGTGAATAATTTAATGTCATCCCACCTCTAAATAATGAAAGTAATAACATTTTTGAAACACCCTCTCAAAAAATTCCACCATTACCAACACCTCCAAGAATTGTGCTTAGAAAAGACAAGTACCTAATTGAAGTCGATGAAAATATCTTAAAAGAAATACATAACAAATGTCTGATGACCATTCAAGAAGACTGGATCAATAAATTTGGGATGTTTTCTTTCATAATTTGCAGTATGATAGTCAAAATATGTCAATTATTTATTTCATTTATAAAATTGATTAAGATGAGATCAATAATGTAAAATGATAAAATTATTAAAAATATACATGATGCATATCATATTTTAGGCCTCAAATCATGTACTAAATATTTTAATGCTTCCCTGTGTATACTTACAACTTGTGCAGTAAGTGACACAATAGTTAAAAAATGAATGGTTTCAAAAACAAGGTGAAAACTTAATATAAATAGAAAAACAATAAGGAAAGAAATTGAAAGACATGAAAGACTTACTGAACCTAATACAAATGAGCTATGGGAATTTTTTGGTAGACTTCCATTAAAGGAAAATGCTCTATATGATACTCTAAAAGAGTTACTTTCTCAATTTTGGAAAGACAATTCAAGAGTTTCATCCAATGAAAGAGATGTTGTGAAAATAAGAGTTGGTTCTCATAACTATGAACCACATCCAAAACATTTATTAGACATGACTCAGACAAAATTTTACTTTAATTTTTTGGAAAACCATCACAAATTTCTATTTGTCAAAGATATTTTGAGATGGCAAAACCTTTTTATGTTAAATTAAATCACACACACACCACTTGTTATTATAGGTAACATGTTGAATTATCAATGCACTATGATGTTATTCATTATATTCATTGTACTTTGAATATTAACATTTTATAAGAGTGTGGCATTGAATTGTAACCAAAATCAGCAAGGGAATTTTTTCTAACTTTGTTCTACAAAAGACTAGATGGGCAAGTATTTTACAATAAATCATGTTTAAATGGAAATTGCAATAGTTATGGTACATTTCAAAATTTAAAAAATGTATCCATGAGGAGATTAAAAGTTTAATTGGATAGGAATTAGTTGGTTTAAGTAAATACAAATCAGCGACTTATCAAGTAAAAGATGGCAAAGAATCTAAAAGGTGTCATATTGTTACAGAAAAGATACCCGTTTCAAAAAATTTGGTCAAATTTAAGGAGAAGATTATTTATGACTATGCAAGGTACACACATAGGGTTACATGGTTAGATGGACATTTTAGGATATTCAACAATACATTCCCACTTGGTTCCATTATTTTAGTAGTTGATTGATCTAATAATTACACATTCAAACCCTAAATGGAAGTTCAATTATAATATTAGAACTCATCATAAGTTAGGGTATTTGTGCATATAGCATTCATGCATGCACCTGATAGTATAGAAAAATAATGTAAAATATTAAGGGAGTATCATTTCTATATCTGCAATTTTAAATAACATTTTTTAGAGTATGTGCAAGGTTATTTTCAGAAGTTATATGAATAGTTGTGTCAGAGGAACATTACTTTCAATCAACATTACATTTGGTCAAAAAATTACACATCATAATTTAAAAATTCATATATATTTTATTAGTTGAGTAGGATTCAAATTGTCATAGGTTTATGCAATCAAAATTTCATGATTTACATGAATAAATCCTAGATCGGATAAGATAGAGCACATCTACACTTTCGATTGGGTATACACTTGCTAAGTGGGAGCATGACCAATATGGAGATCCACTAGACCCAATTAAGGGATCACTTGTATCACTTGTCATAAGATATCATGCTAGGAAGGGTTCAAAATATTACCATCTAACATAATCACAAAACAACCCTAAAAGAGTCTTATGACATGATATTTCACTTATGCTAACAAACAAGAGATTAAACTATTATATTTACAAGAAAAATAAACTAATCTAGTACATACCAAAGCTTGTGGCACAAAGTGGGGGTTAGAATAAAACAAATAAACAAAAACTAAACTAAACATGCATAGGAAACATATACTGACATCCATGTATATAGAATCCTAATATAGGGAAGAGAAGAATACATACTACATTATTTATCTACTCTTACAAAGAAAAAATAAATTTTGGAATAATTATCATTGAAGATGAACTTGTTAAGCCTCAATCTCTCCCTTGGCCAGCGTGCTTCTCAACAGATTATTGTGGTTGTAAGGATAACCAAGTTAAATCAACTTTAGGGTACACAACCTACTTAAGCATCCAAAAGACAAGATCAGAGCTCCAAAGAAAGTATTGAACCTGAAAGCTTTATTCCTCAAGTAGAATGGTCAATAAGTATATGTTCATTCACACTAATTCACTCTCATTTTTGAATTTGTGGTAAATGAACTTGTATATATAGGTGGATACTACATTAAAACATTTAAACATGTCAGTTGTACTAAGTCTATCAGGTCATCCTAGCAAATTTTTGGGCTAACTCACTAGGTCTGTGCTAGGTCAACTGGGAGGCTAACAAACCAAAAGAGATAAAGTGTCCCAAAAGCACACTATGTCAACCAGGTTGACCTAGTTTACTGAATAAGAAGCTTGAAAATACACTACATTAGCAATGATGACTGACCTAGTTTGTTGAATAGGAAGAAGGGAGACAAAGCAAAGAAAAGAGGGATAAAGCTTGGAAAATGATAGGAATGGTTAGGAAAGAGAGAAATGAGCTTAGGGTTCATGGTTTTAGGAGTCAAATGTGTAGATGGAAAATGGAAAAAAAATAATAATACTCTTACAAATCATTGATGGTTTGCCCACACCTTTCTCAGTGCATCCCTTAAGGCATGTACTCAGAGAGATTGATACTCGAAAAGTTCCTATAAGATACAAATTTTCAATAATCAATAAATGTTTAAAAATATTATGTGTATACATATGCCCAAGCCAAATCTCATCACATGCCACGTAAGTGCAATGTGGGATGGTGCTTTGGAAGAAAACATGATAAAACACTATGTTAATGCTAAGTATGGTGCAATAAGTAGCAAATAACATAAATGAAAGGATAGAATTGAAAAACACATATATTTAACTTACCTTAATGTTGTAGATAAATAATAAGACTAATAAATGTGAAGGTGTCCAATGTGGAGTACACTAGGAGAAACTATAGAATTTAGTGAAAAAATAGCCAAAAATCAAAAGTTTTTAGAAGATAGGCATATAATAGTGGTGGTTAGTAGAGATAGAGATTTTAAGAAAATTGGGAAATTAGGATTGGTAAAGAAAGGTTTAGAATATTGAAGGTAAATTAATGACAAAAGGATGGCAAATTAATGAAAAATGATTGGCAAATTAATGACAAATTATAATAAAATAATTGACAAATGATGGAAAATGAATGATAAATAATATAAAATAAATGACAAATAACTGGAAAATATGTAAAACATAAATGGTAAAAAGGAATGTAGAACATAATAACTCATGTTGGGAAGCATGTAAAACATGAATGACAAACAAAATATCAATGCAATAAAACTCTAACAAACATAGGTAAGAAGGTGAAAAGTAAGCTTATGTAAGATAATCATGAAAGAATCAAACATAAAGAAAAATATGAAAGAATTTTGAATGAAATGTAAGTCAAGATGTAAGAAAAATATGAAGAAGGCATACATAAATAAAAACATGTAATAATTGCAAAAGAGGTATAGACTCAACTATTCACAACATAAGGGTAGTACAATAATGATAAATGAAATAAAAGAGTGATCCATAGTCACTCAAACATGTTTTTTCTCTAAGGATAAATAAAGTAGAGCTAGAATGTTTTTAATGAGGTGAAGAAGAAGGAAGTAAAGGAGAGGGAAAACAGATTTGGAATCATAATTTGGCTATCAAGGGGGGATGGGTGGAGGAGAGAATGAATAAAAAACCAAAGTAGAGAAACTCTTTATTGAATTCTAGACACCCAAATTTGGTTTGTCAAAATAAGAGGACTATTGACCTTAAGGAATTTGAAGAATTTATTTTAGAGACGTCAATATTAGGTCAACAAATGGAGTATATATATCATCCCATGAAGTCTATATGCATGAAAACTAAAATGGGCCTACCTCCTCATGACATGTTCCCCATTCTTCAGGACCCCTTACAGAGCTATTGGTAGTACAGAGATTAGGTACTTGTTTGAGAACGTAGGTATAAAAATAGAGCTTTTTGATATCCCCTATTCCAATCTACTGGCCTACCATACCCTAAAGGACTTTGGCTCTATGATAAGTTGAATATGAAGTTTGAGCTTCATTTGGAGATAGGAAATGTGATTATAATCACGTCTTTTGGTGTAATTTTGAATTTTGAAATTTATATGTTTCCTTTTAAATATCATTGATTTTTGTGTTAAATGATTTGGATTTTAACTTTATTTTGATGGCTTTTTAAAATTCCTCTTCCATATGGATTTGAAAGACCAAACATGGGTGCTAAAGATGACTTTCATTTGAAAACTTGGGACAAGGTTATTAAGAGAGAGAATTTAAAATTTAATGGGATCTAAGAGTCTTGTAAATCTAGGTGAAATAAAATTTCTATCTTGACTTTGACCTTGTTCTATTCATAGTGGAGATGAGAGAAAGGGGAAATCAAAAGGAATGATAATGAAAAAATTTGAATTGATTCAAATCATAAAAATGTGATAAATGGAAAAAAGGGATATAATGGTAGTAAAGTGTGATTCCTTATCATAAGAAAGAGGGAAATGGAGGAAAACATTCTAACATAGATTGTTTACAAATTCCATCTAGCAAAAGCTAAAGTTGAGAACAAAGATAAAAAAGAACATGAAAATATGGCAATGTTATGAGGAGGATTGGGTCATATCCATGGTCTTACCTTGTAATTGTATAAATGAGAAACCCAAGGGGTGCCAAAAAGATAAAATGCAAGAAGATAAATAATAATATGGTACATCAAGAGGTAAATGCTAAATAAAGGGCCAAAAATGATCACAAATCTTAATAAGTCAAAGAATGACATAAAAAATACAAAGAATAAAAGAGATATATAAGGATAAAAATGAATAAAAATGCCAAATATGATGTATAAGAAATCCAAAAGAATATAAAGGAAAATTATGATGCTTATGAAGGTGAAAAATAATAAAAATGCATAAAAAACAAAGAATCATGAGACAAAAAATAACAAGAAAAATCTATGAAAATGTCTATATCAAAGATGAGTATGTGAAATACAAGCCTATAAGTCTATAAATGCTTCTTGAAGATGGATGTGTTTGTTAACAGGAATTAGAGAAGAATATTGGGCATCTAAAGATGCCCCAAAGGGTAAGTGGATGCAAGAATGGGCATCGCAAGATGCCCCAAAGTTTGAATGAATATATGGATGGGCATCAAAAGATGCCCCAAAGTCTTAAAGGACATGTGGATGAGCATCGTAAGATGACCTGACATGTGAGTTGGTGTGAGGTAGCATTGAATTATTAAAATGATTTGAATTGGGTTGATAAATTCATTTGTAAATAGGTAAATGTGTTGGTTTGTTGGATTTTAAGGAGGTTAAATGTGACATATGATGTGTAGGAGAGGTATGAGGAGGTAAAGGAAGACCGTGTATGATATGATTTGGAGTAGGTATTTGAACTAGATAATCTTTTGATTCATGTGACCTAAGAGTTTGAGATTCAATGGATACCACAATATGTTTAAAGTTGATGATGTTAGCTATCCTTTCCTTATTGGTGTACGAAGAAGGATGAACTATGGTTTGGACAAAATTAGTAGATGAGGTTTGTTCATTAGGTAGTTGATGTTGATGTGATTATGGTTCTTGAGATTCAATTTGAGAAGATTGAAGATACTCTTGATAACATTTTTAGTGAGAGTATCAAGATTGAAATGTGGACCTAACAAGGAAGAAATAAGAAATCAGTGAAGATAATGACAAGATTCATGAGAATGACCTATGTAACATGCCACCAAAAAATGTTATTCAGATTGTACCATTTTAGAGGAGGTTTTGAAGGATCAAATCTAATGGGTTTAGAGTGTGTTAATTTTATCATAAGTTGTTCTAGACTCAAGGGAGGGTGGGTTGGCTTAAAATTGGTTGAATTGGATTCTCCCTATTGAGGTTGGGGAGACTTGGATAAATCAATGGTATGAGAAGAAGATTGGAGAGGTGACTTAGTATTTGTTTGAGGTGTTTAAAATTGAGTCATAAGAAAGTCTTGAATTTTTACTTGGTCTAAGGTTTCTTCTAAAATTTGAGGTGAAAATTTTGAACTTTATATTGAAGAGAAGGTTTTAGAGCAGTGACAAATAGTTTTAGAGGAGTGTCATCATTCATGTTAAGATCCACTTTATGGGCAAGAGACTTCCATCATTTGATGAAAGTATGATTATATTCATTAGGAAGTTTCTTGACATTGATGAAATAGCTAAGGTAATTTTTAGAAAGGTCATCATGTTGGAATTCCTTCACTAGAGCATTGACTGAATCCTCTAGTTATGAGATAGAATGTCTAGGAAGTTGATTGCACATTTCAAGTGCATCACCAATAAAGGTTTTGGTTAAGAGATTGGTGGTAGTAAAGGTGTTATTTTAGACCCATTCCTTATATATATTACCAAAGGACGTAAGAAATATAGTAGGGTCTTTAATCCCATTTATGTGATAATTGGAGAAATGTTTCCAATATCTATAGATGCAATGAATGGGGCTAAAGATTCATTTTAAATATGTTAAAGAATTTTGTTATTGATTGGAAGTTCAAGGATGCTATTTCTATTAGCATATATAAGAGGAGGAGGGACAAAATTTGGATTTGGTTGAGACATGATGACTTGAGGTGGTTGGATAATCATGTCTCATAAGTGTTTTTGCATGTTCATCATTTGAGATTGATTGGTTGTTTGCATGATGTTCATTTGTTTCATAAATTATGTATGAAGTTGAGTTTTATCAATAGGTGGGTCTAAATGTGGGTTACTAGTGCTGATAGAAAGATGATTTTTAGTGTTGGTGGGAGGATTCATAACATTGGTGTTAGTTGTCTTGAGTGTGGTAGATTAAGAAGGAAACTTGGTAAGGCCACCATTCCTATGAGGAGTGTAGATAGTATTATCATCAAAGTTTGTAAATATTTTGGAATGATCTAGATTATAAATTTGAGTAGTATGATTTGGTCAAGGACTCCCAACATTGGTATTGGGATGAGGATTATGAAGGATCTCAATTACATTGCATTGTATAGTGAGTGGTTTAGGCTTAGGAGAAGGGAAATGAAAAAAGTGATAGTTTCATCAAAAGTAATGAAATAAGTGAATTTAGTATCCAAATCCTTGATTATTTAATCTTATTGACTAGGGGAAAGCTGAAAATATGTCATAATGATGAAACAAGAGTAAATTTACACACAAAGAGAATAATAAGTGACAAAAATAGTACTAGGTTGACTTGGTTGACCTAGTGCAAAAATAGGGACTGTAAAATTATACAAGATCGACCAAGTCAATCTTGTAAAGTGTATAAACACTAGAAAAAAGGTTAAAATAGGATTAAAAAAATTCTAAGTTGACCAGGTCAACCTAGTATAGTGCACAAGGGATGAAAAATATATTAGGTCATAGGGTCAACCTAGTACAATAGGCAGGGGCTGAATTATTGTTTTGCCTATATATTTAGTTATACTTATCCATTTTACAAACAATAAAAAGTGTTGTATTAATTATGGCATAGGGAAGATGATAAAGTTGATTGAAAGTTATGAAATAATATAGAATTAGGTCAAATAGGTTGACCAGTTGACTATGCCAGAGTAGTTTTAAAGACTACAAATTATGTAAGGAAAGTATAGAAAAATAAAGATATAGAGAAGTAGAAACTGACCTTAGTGGTTTAGAGATGGAAATAGAGAAGATTTTTGATAAAGAACCATAATTTTTTTTAAAAAAAACCTACAAATTGGGTAAAGTTGGTCGACCAAGTAATATAAAAACTTACTAAAAAGTGTTGAAAATGTACTAGGTCAACCTGGTTGACCTAGTAGGTTGAATAGGATGTCTGAAAATGCACTAGGTCAAGATGGTCGACCTTGTAGGCTAATCTAGAAGTCTATAAAATTGAAATCTATACTAGGTCAAGCTAGTCAATCTAGTTTCCTATTCTTGAAAACATATGCACATAGAAAAAGAACTAGGTCGATAGAATCAATCTAATATGTCCAAATTTATGACAAAAATGATTATCAAAATAAATGAAATAAATGAAAGAAAAATGAACAAATCCTACAAGGGTTTGAATTCATGTTGGGTTCACCAAAATGTATACAATCAAAATTTAATGATGTACATGAATTAATCCTGGATTGGATAAGATAGATCACACATAAAATTTTGATTGGGTATACACTTGTTAAGTGGGAGCATGACCAATATGAGGATCTACTAGACCTGATTAGGGGATCACTTGTATCACTTGTCACAACATATCATGCTAGGAAGGGTTCCAAAGCCTATAGTCTAACACAATCACACAACAACCCTAAAAGAGTCCTATGACTTGATATTTCACTTATGCTAACAAACAAGAGAGTAAATTATTCTAATAACAAGAAAAGTAAACGAATCTAGTGCACACCAAATCTTATGGTACAATGTGGGGGTTAGAATAAAATAAATAAACATCAATTAAACTAAACATGCATAAGAGACATATACTCATGTCAATGTATATGAAATCCTAATACATGGAAGAGAAGAATACATACTGCATTATCTATCTACTCTTACAAAGGATAAATAGAGTTAGGAATACTTACTTTTGAAGATGAGCATGTTGAGCCTCAATCTCTCCCTTGGAAAAGTTACTTTGTAAGATATTATTGTGGTTATAAGTATAACCAAGATAAATTAGCTTTATGATACACAACCTGCCTAAACATCCAAAAGACTTCTCCACAAGACAAGATCAAAGCTCCAAATAAAATATTAAACCCTAAATATTTATTCATCAAGTAGAATGGTCAATAAGTAGATGTTCATTTGCACTTTTTCACTTAATTATTTGCTTTCTTTCTAAAATGGTGGTAAATAAACTTGTATAAATAGGTAGATCTTACCTAAAAACTTTCAAACATGTCAGTTATACTAGGTCAATCAAGTCAACCTAACACATTTTTGAGCTAACTCACTAGGTCTGTTCTAGGTTGGTTAGGAGGCTAACAAACTAAAAGACCTAAAGTGTCCCTAAAACACACTAGGTTGACTAGGTCAACCTAGTTTGTTGAATAAGAAGCTTAAAAATACATTAGGTTGGCTATAATGGCTAACCAAGTTTGTTAAATAGGAAGAAAGGAGATAAAATAAGGAATAAAGGGATAAAGCATGGAAAATGATAGGAATGCTTAGGAAAGAGAGAATTAATATTAGGGTTCATGGTTTTAGGAGAAAAGTGTGTAGATGGAAAGTGGAAAAAGGAACAACAATATTACAAAGCATTGATAGTCTACCCACCCCTTTCTCGGTGCACCCATTAAAGCATGCACTCAGAGAGATTGAGACTCAATAGGTTTCAATAAGATACATAGTGTTAGTATTCAATAAAATTTTGAAAATATTATGTGTATACAATAGGGATAGAACACATTTGGAGTTTCATTTAGGCTTGCCATGGAAAAGGGGAGCATGATGGTGATGGAGCATGTGTAAAAAGAGATATTGCAAGGGAGGAGTTGAAATTTAAAGAGGGTGTTCATTTGAAAGATGAAAAAACTATAGTTGAATGGTGTAACGATAACACATGTCATGGTGCTCAACAAAATTCTAATATTTAGAGACATTCCTAGTTAATGGAGGAAGAACACATGGAAAAATATGAGGATTGTATGAATCTAATGGTTTCAATTGACCTCCACTCATTTCATAGCTCAAATTCAAGTTATTGGACTATTCATATTAGACACTTGTCATGTTTCTATTCTAAATGTGTGGACTCTATTTGGAATGAGTGTGAGTCATAAGAGTGGGTGGATGATTGGAGTTCCAAACCTCTAATTCTAATCAACAAATATCAAGTTCCATCAACATTTTAACTTGAATATATGACATCATCAGATGACTTTGACCATGTATCTATTCTAGTGTAACCAGGTAGAATATTTTTCATTATGTACAATTTATTCTCATTATTTATATATCTTCATATTATCACTAAAAATGATTTTTTATGATGTACAAGGCATGTTTTTGTAGTTATTGAAAATGATAATAATGAATAAGGCACTGATTACTACTTATGTGTGTGTAGGGAAAAAGGAAAAAAATATTTCCCTAGTTATAGATGGAGAAAACATTGATTATCCCACTCGGTCAATGGTAGTCACTAAAACCTAGTTTTGATGATATCCTATAAAAATATTAGATCAATGGTAGTTTGAAGAGTTTGAAATGTATAGGAAGATACTACACTATTCAAATTTGATTATTGCAATAAATTTTCAATTACAAAAATATTATGGAAGGCCATTAAATGGGAAACTATAGAAAGTTCAAAAGTTAGACCATGAAGCTATTCTTAATACTATCAAGGTTAGAGAAGATCATAGTGGTTCATTAGATTGAAATATAGAGGTATGTTGACTTTTCAAATGTATATTTAATCAATTTTACCAAAAAAATTTATTTTATAGGGAATACATATATAAATTTCATTTTTAATTGATTACTAATAGTTTTTTGTAGGTTAGTGGTACCAAATAATATTTGACCTCCACATGGTTAAACTACTAGTAAATAATTATATATTCTTTAAGCTAAGAGAAACTTTTGTTTTATACATATTTTCTCTAAGTTAAAATAGAGGGCTTAAAGTGGTACATGAGGGATCTAATAGTTCTTGGAAATGACTTAAAGTTTTCATTTTATGCATGTTTGAACTTAGGCTAAAAAATTACATTTTTCTTGTGTTGAGAAGGGTGTTCTTGAGGCTAGAATGGGTGTTATGTTTATCGATTGGGAATAATAGGAGGCAAAAAACCTTTTTATAGAGGTTATCCACCACTTGGATATGGTGGTGGTGTTAGGTTTCACCCACGAAGCATCAGACCCAAAATTCTACAGCCATAACTTGAGCTTTGACAACATTTATTGTCTATGTTTCCACTCTCTAGAATGGTAGTTAAAATGCACATCTAGGTGGATTTGAAAATTGTGGAGGAAAAATAACATGTAATTTGTCTATTTAGACATGATAAAAGTGATAGATTCATGGGTGTAGGTCTCAGAGGTAGAAATGCCAGTTGGAGCTCAAAAAGTTGCTTGTTCACTAAAAAAGACTTGTATTTTTGAACTTATCACTACAACTTGTCTAAAAGATTGATATATAAGATTATACCAAAGTTCTATAAGGTGTGATTATAGGGCTTAATGTGTTACCTGAGGGATCTAATGATTCACATAAATGACTTATAGGTTTCATTTTATGTGTGTTTAAACTTAGGCTAAAAAATTGCATTTTTTTATATTAGGAAGGGTGTTCATGAGGTCAGAATGGGTGATGGGTTTATTTATCAGGCCTATAAAGAGGATAAGAACCTTATCCTAGATGTTACCTAACCCTCAGACATGTTGGTTGTATCATTTTTCACCCATGAAGCATTGAAACCAGAGTTATGTAACCATAACTTGAACTTTGATAACATTTGTTATCAATGTTTTTGCTCTCCACAATGGTAGTGAAAATACACTTTTAGGTGGATTCAAACATCATGGAGAAATAATAACATGTAATTTTTGTTAGCATATTATTGTATTTACCTTAGGTTATTTACTAAGGTAATTTATGTTGGTTAGTTGCCTTAACCACTTTGGTTAAGAGGTTAGTTGTTTGTTCAGTCTTTGCTATTTCATGCAAGTCGACATAGGTTAGTTTTCTTATACTCGTCTCATGCTTCATGGGTATTTCATTTGTTTGCCTATTTAATAGGCCTTCATGCTTGGTTGAACATGTTGAATAAGTGCTCTATTATTCTCAATCTCATTTTCTCTATGTGTTTTGTTTAATCTAATATGGTATTAGAGCCTATGGTTTGTAGAACCTAAGTGGATGTTTGTGGAAGTCAGAGAGAGGTCAGTGTCTTGCCAGGGAGGAGCTTCAGGTGCCCAATGGAGATTTGAGGACAAAGAAAGCATCACAAAATTTAGAAAACTCAACCAAAAGGTCTTAAAATTGCCAAGAAGCATCAAAAGGCTAAATAAGACCAAAAGGAAGTGAAAATAGGCTATTTTAGAGGCTCAAAAGCCTCTATTGAATTTCTCTACAAGGGCGCCGTACGGATTCGACAAAATAAAAAAAATCATTTCTTCATCTTTTTCAGTGAAACAAAAGCCTAAATCGTGAGTTAAATCAAAACTAAGACATTGGTGAAAATAGTTTGCAATTTGGTTGAGAAACGGGCTCAGAATCTTCGCCTGAAGTTTCAGAGGTAGGCCAATTTTTCGATTGGCTGAATTTTTTTATGAAATTTTTATCCTAAAGTTTTAATATTTCAATTATTTTTATTTTTTTAACTGAAATAATTCAAAACTTTAGCCAATAAGGGTTATTGGGGACCTACCACTGACTAATAATCATGAAAGCATCTGAGAAGCTAAACATTTCACCATTTTCTGGGTTTTTTATCTGGATGTCAATGGAGAAAGAATTTTTTAAATCAGAATTGTAGTTTTTCTTGATTTAATTATTTCAGTGGTAGAATTTTTTTTGTGATCTTGCAAATGGTATTGAGTATATTGCTAAAAATGGATAGGATTGTTCAGTGTCAATATAGAATCAGTGTGTAGAAGGAATTTTTAAAAAAAAGTCACTATAGTTTTTCTTATTTTATCATTTTCTTGAAAAACTAGGTAAAATGGCTAGTATTCAACACTTGGTACTACCAGATTCTCAAAAATTGACTGGAAATAACTTTAGTTTTTGGAGTCATAAGGTTTTGACAATATGTGAATATATGAATATTGATCAAATAGTGCTCGGTAAAGAGCAAAGGCCTGCCACTGCTACCAATGACTATGATAAACATCATCGTGAGGCTCTCATGTTGTTAAAATTGTTAGTAGTAGATAATCTAATCTCAGAGGTCAAAAATGTGACTATAGCATCAGATTTATGGAAAACTTTATCTTCAAAATATCAGGCTTCTGAAGCCGGTAGAGTGTTTTATTTGAAGAATTTGTTGTTTTCCACTAAGATGCAGGAAGGTGGCTCCATTTATAATTTTTATTATAGATCAAGGACATCAGTGACCAATTAGAAGCAGTACAAAAACATGTTGATGAGCAAGATTTGATTGCTCTTGTTATTCAAAATCTTCCACCATCATTTGAGTCATTTCTGGAGTCCTTGCACATGATTGCTGAGATGCAGACTTTGGATTTTGAAACATTGTCTACATTGTTATTGTAAAAGGAGAGATGATAGGAGCAGGGAATGTTGTCTACATCCACTTCCACATAGAGTGCATTCTTTATCAAGGAAAAGGGTAAGCAGTCTGGTAAAAATAGCTATCCATCAGAATCTTCACAAGTAAGTGGTAATAAGATATCTAAATGGAAATGTTTTTACTATAAGAAACCTGGTCACCTTAAGAAAGATTGTAGGAAAAGAAAACAGGATATGGCTAACCCAAAAAGAAAGCTCGTCATGCGAATGTAGCTAAAGGTGAAGGCAATGAATCACTAGATTTTGCTTTTATGGCTTCTAGTGGTAATTCTACAATGGATCAAGCTTGGTACTTTGATTTAGGGGCATCTCGCCATTATACATGCCATAAGGACTAGTATGTGGACTTTTTTGAAGATAACAGTAGTAATGAATCTGTATCTTTGGGAGATGGTACAACATATTTTGTGAAAGGATTTGGTAGTGTTCATATAAGTTTTGAAGGTACAGTAAATTATACATTCAAGAATGTTAGGTATGTACTATATATGAACAAAAATCTTCTTTCAATCAGTGAGATCACCTCAAAATCTAATTTTGTTGTAAAATTTCAAGAACAACAATGTTTAGTCACCACTAAAGATAACAAGATTATTGTTGTTGGGATCGGTGAGAAAGGATTGTATAAGCATTTAGATCCAATCAAATCAAAGGAAAGTACACTTACAGTGGTTGATAGCACAAGTTCACTATGGCATGAAAGGTATGGGCATTTGAATTTTTAGTATTTGACTACATTGAGTAAGACTGAGATGGTTAAGGGGATTCCTTCTATTTGACATAGTCATCATGTATGTACTATATGTCAGTTGGGGAAGCAAGTTAGACATTCATTTGATGTTGGTAAAGCTTTGAGAGCAAAGGGAGTATTGGATCTAGTACATGAAGATTTGCATGGTCTAATGCAGACACCTACCCCTTCTGGTGCCCAGTATTTCCTATTACTGGTTGATGATTTCTCTAGGAAAAAGTGGGTATACTTTCTAGTGAAGAAATCTGATTGTTTTTCTAACTTTCTTACTTGGAAAGCTATGGTTGAGAAACAGGCAGGATGGCCAGTGAAATCTATTAAAATGGATAATGGGGGTGAGTTCATCTCAAAATAGTTCAATGAGTTTTGTGCCACTGAAGGCATACATAGAAAATACACTACACTTTACACTCCATAGCAAAATGGAGTTGTGGAAAGGCGTAATAGGATGGTGATGGACATGGCTCATTGTATGTTCCAAAGTAGAAATGTCCCATATAGGTATTGGGTAGAAGTAGTGAATACAATAGTATACATCCTCAATAGAAGTCCTACAAAAGCTTCGGAGAATATGACTCTAGAGGAGGCTTGGTTAGGTCGAACTCTAGATGTAAGTGATTTTAGAATTTTTGGTTGTGTAGCTTTTGCAGTTATTCCTAGTCAAAAGAGAATAAATTTGGATGCAAAAAGCAAAACATACATGTTTGTTGGATACAGTGATTAGTCAATGGCCTACAGATTACTTGATGTTTCTACTAACAAAGTTGTGGTAAATAGAGATGTCATAGTAAATGAACAAATGCCATACTTCACATCAACTGGTCAAGTTTTAGATATTGAGTCATTATTATCTAATGATTCAATTATTAGTTTTAATGTGAAAAGTGAGTAGGATTCTTGTTCATCAGTGGAATCACATTCTAGGGAGGGAATTGATACAGGTCATTGTGAGGTTCTAGCAGAACAACCAAAGAAGCCAAAGTGGTATACTACCACAATTGAAGCACTAAAAGAAGGAGAATTGCCACAAGGTGTGGAAGGTAGAAGACTGAGATCAGGAAAATAGTTTGGTAATAAAGGTGAGCATGTCAATATTTCTCTAACAACTGTTGTTTCACAAGTATTTGAGCTTGATTCTTTTTCAGAGGCCAAAGGGAAGCTGAGTGGGAATCAACTATGCAATTGGAATATGATTCCTTGATGAAAAATAAGACTTGGAAGTTGATGGAACTACCACCAGGAAAGAAATCCATTGGTTGTAAGTGGATTTATAAGGTAAAATACAAAGAAGATGGTTCCTTGGACAAACACAAAGCCAGACTTGTTGCAAAAGGTTATGCATAAGAGGAAGGGGTTGATTATGATGAGACTTTTGCTCTAACCACCAAGATGGTAAATTTTCATTTGATTATTGTTATTTCTGCTCAGTTTGGATGGTAAGTGCACCAAATGGATGTAAAGAGTGATTTATTGAATGGAGATCTGGAAGAGGAAGTCTACATGGTTCAGTCACAGGGTTTTCAAGTTCTTGGTAAGGAAGATCTTGTTTGCAGGTTGATCAAGTCCTTGTATGGACTTAAGCAGGCTCCTCGAGCCTAGTATACAAAAATAGACTCATATATTAGGGAGACAGGTTTCAAAAGGTGTAAGTCAGAACCAACTCTCTATGTAAAGGTGTCTGGTGATGATATCTTGATTCTCATTATATATGTTGATGATATAGCAATCAATGGGAGTATTACTAGTCTCATTTAGCAAATGAAAGTTGATGTTTGTTGTAATTTTGACATGACAAACTTAGGACTACTAAAATATTGTTTAGGTGTTGAGTTTTGGCAAAGTGGTAATACTGTATTCATGTCACTAAATAAGTATGCCAATTCATTGCCAGAAAGGCTTAGAATGATGGATTGTAATCCAACTCACACACTTATGGAAGAAGGAGCTAAATTTTCAATAGACACTGATTCACCTCCGATCAATGAAACAGTGTATCGACACCTAGTGGGTAGTCTCATTTACCTCACTACCACCAGACTGAATATTTGTTTTGCAGTGAGTTTTCTATCTCGCTTCATGTCTAAACCACAGGAAGTATATTGGTTAGCTAAAAAATGAGTATTAAGATATGTCAAAGGTACTCTTGACTTTGGCATACTGTATAAGAAGTCTGTAGATTTTGAACTTTCAGGATATTCTGATTCTGATTGTGCAGGTTCTGTTGATTCAAGAAAATCTACAACAGGGTATGTTTTCACTTTTGGTTCAGGTGTTTTCTCATGGTAGACCAAACTACAAACTACAGTGGCATTATCTTCAATAGAAGCAGAGTATAAAGTTATGGTTAGTGCAGGTTGTGAAACCATGTGGATAAATAAAATTTTGGAGGATCTTTAGTTTGAGTCATCAAATCCTACTCCAATTTTTTGTGACAACCAAAGTGTTTTGAAGATGGTGAAGAATCCAGTATTTCATGTCAGGACTAAACACATTGAGGTTCACCATCATTACATCTGATAGTTGGTTACAAATGAAGACATCAGTCTCTTTTACTACCCCACTGCAGAGCAACCAACTAATATAATGACCAAACCACTTGGTACAAACAAGTTATTAAAATTCAGAGATAAACTTGGTCTTGTTTCTGGTTTAGTCATTAAGGGAGGGTGTTAGCATATTATTGTATTTACCTTAGGTTATTTACTAAGGTAATTTATGTTTGTTAGTTGCCTTAACCACTTTGGTTAAGAGGTTAGTTGTTTGTTTGGTCTTTGCTATTTCATGCAAGCCAATGTAGGTTAGTTTTCTTATACCCGTCTCATGCTTCACAGGTATTTCATTTGTTTGCCTATTTAATAGGCCTTCATGCTTGGTTGAACATGTTGGATAAGTGATTTTATATTCTCAATCTCATTTACTCTCTATGTTTTGTTTAATCTAATAATTTTTATATCTAGATGTGATCAAAGTGATATATTTGTTGGTGGAGGTCCTAGAGATAGAAATGCCAGTTGGAGCTTGAGAAGTTGCTTGTTCACTGATAAAAACTTACATTTTTGGCCCTATCACTATAACTTGTCCAACAAATTTATCTCTGAGATTCCACCCAAGTGATATGGGATGAAATTAGAGATATTAATTAGGTATGTGAGGGATCTGATAGTTCATGGAAATGACTTACAGGTTTGGTTTTATGCATGTTAAAACTTAAGTTAAAAAAATGGATTTTTTTGTATTGGAAATGGTGTTCTTGAGGTCAAAATGGGTGGTATTTTTGTCAATCAGGCCTAATGAGAGGCTAGTAACCTAGTCCTACATGTTATCCACCCCCCTTAGATGTGTTGGTAGTGTCATTTTTCACCCATGAAGCATCAAAACTAGAGTTTTTAAACCACAACTTGAACTCTAACAACATTTATTGTCGGTGTTTTTGATTTCTAAAATGGTACTGAAAATACACTTCTAGGTGGATTTGAACATCTTCGAAACACAATAACATGTAATTTGTCTATATAGATGTAATCAAAGTGATATATTTTTAAGTGGATGTCCCAAAGGTAGAAATGTCAGTTGGAGCTCAAGAATTTACTTGTTCACTGACAAAGACTTGCTTTTTTGGACCCATCGTTACAACTTGTCTAACAAAATAATCTATATTATTCCACCTAAGTGCTCTAGAGTGTGATTATAGGGATTAATTTGGTACATTAAGGATATTATGGTTCATATAAATGACCTACAGTTTTCATTACATGCATGTTTTAACTCAGGCTAAAAAATTACATTTTTCTTGTATTAGGAAGGGTGGTGAGTTTGTCAATCAAACCTGAAAGGAGGCTGATAACTTAGTAATATCATATATACACTGATTTGTATATGTTGGTGGTGATAGTTTTCACCTATAAGCATTAGAACCAGAGTTCTAAAATCACAACTTAAACTCTGACAACTTTGCCAACTTTGACAACTTAAACTAGAGACCTATAAAATTAATGAGTAATTGATATATTGACCTATTGAAAACTTTTAAAATGTTGACATCTTTGATAACTTAAACTAGATACCTAGAAACTTATTGAGTGATTCATCTATTTACCTATTGACCTATTGACAACTTTGATAACTTTGACAACTTTGACAACTTTGACAATTTTGACAACTTTGAAAACTTTAAAAATTTTGACAACTTTGAAATTTTTTACAACTTTGACCTATTGAAATATTTACATATTATGTGGAATTGAGTAATTTACCTATAGACCTATTGACCTCTAGAATAAAGAAACTTTGTCTATACCTTTTTTTGGGTTAACAATTAGTTTTGGTTTTGTAACCTCACATTCCATTCGAGGTAGATGGTAAAGAGTATGAGTATTTAATATTTTATTCTCTATTATAAAATTTTGTGATAAAACTATTTTCAAATATAGAGTCCTTTGATGTTGAAAAAATTAGAGACCTTGCATACCCTATTTCTAACATATATAATATAGTGTTGAATGACTGACATTTCTTATTAATGAATGCCCTGAGTGTTGTGAGAACTTTATCATTGAAATAAAAAGTTTTAAGAGTGTTAGATAGAGATAATCCAAGCATTATATCATCTTAAATGTCCTAGTTGGACATTATATGTAATTATTTTTAGCCTCAACCTGTACAATTGTTATAAACCTTGACTAGTAGGGTTTTTATCATAAGAAGATATTCAACAATTCAAAATTCATGAAAATTTGTAATATAGTGTGTCTTAGGGTTTATTAAGTTAATAAAGTGATTTCATACTTGTACTTTATATATTCTATATTGTAATACTCTGTAGACCTAGTCAACTAGCCTAAGAGACCTAGTGAGAAAGAGGCTGAAGAAGAAAGTTGAACTCAAGTGAAGAGTTGAGGACCAAAATTGATTAAAAAGTAGGATCTGACAAGAGGGTGGTCAAATATAATTTTGGTCTGGTCAAAGTGTCTCCATAATTGTCAAACCTTGGAGCTTTTTGCATTTCAAGGGCTAATTGGAATGTCAAGTAAGCCTAGAGGTATAAGATTTTGTAAATGAACCTAATATAAGATTTTGTGTGAGGTAATGACATAGAAAAAGGATGTCAAAAACATAATTAGTTTTCCTTGAAGAGTCTATGTATGTAATATAATATGAGTATTTCCCTAAAATAGGGCTACAAGCCAAGAAAAAGGCTAAAGAGAGAAATCTGAGAAAAGATAAAAAGAGGGGTTCAAAAGTTTTAAGTTTGTTATATGAGTAGGATAAGGAGTCTTGAGGTAGCATATAAGTGAATATAGAATATTATATAAAAATACCTTTAGTCAAGACCCTGAACACTTGCAAGCTATTGATAAAGCTCTACATGAAAAACATGTACAAGAAGCATGAACAAATAAAATAAGGCCATTAAGCCTAAGTGATAAGAATGCCATTAAGCATTTCCAATATAGATAATGAAATTTAAAAACTTGAATTTAAGAAAATATGTACTTGATTTAATATTTATAACATTAAAAATAATATTTTTTTAATCTTCATTTATGAGTGCGTATAACATTAAATATGAGATCCAATATAGATAATAATTTGGAAGATCAAAACAACACTATATGATAACACACAATGAAATAAAAACTGAATATGAATTATATAGATCAAGCCATGATAATCATACAATATAGGCACATACATGTCTAATGTTAATAATACATAGATTGAGCCGTGATAATCGTACAAAAAATTACATCTACCAAAATAGTATATAATATTGGTTGAATGTCACATGCACATATATAATGCCAAAAATGCATCAATTTCCATATAGGCATACAAAAAAGTACATCTCATGTGTGTAAGACATCCTATTCATCAGATAGCATCCCTCTCTTTGCCTTCCTCAAAGAAGACTCTCCTTGGGATGCCCAACTAGTAGATGGAGACCCCTCTAATGCCTTGGATTGCTCTAAGGTTCGACTGCAAGTCCTACTCTCATAGTTAGCTTATAGCCAATCCTATTCAAATACAAGAATTATTATGAAATCAATATAAAATACATGTTCAAACAAGTGTTAATAAATTAATTTTAAACTATAATTAAAAATCATTTAAACATGTGCACTTAATGCAAGCTCATGATCCTTCTCAATCTATTTTTCATGCTCAATCATGTCAATGGTAGGGTTAGCTATTCCAATACACATCTCAAATATGGGAGGAACATGAAAAGTTTTCCCAATCACCATCTAATCAGGACTATCAGCTATCATATGACAACCCTGCATACACAATATATAAACATAAGTTAGATTTGCCCCAAGTACATATATACTAAAGTTATTAAAACAAGTCTATTTCTACAATTTAAAATTACAAGAAATAATAAATACCTCTGTCATTACCTATGACTATGACATTGTAGCAGCAATGCCTATGTCTGTATCAGCTCATAGAGAGGGAAGAGTGTTAATACCAACCATCAACTATTCATGTAAACAAGGTTGAACACTTAATTTTATACAAAGTACATCAAATCTTATATATGGAAACCAAAATGATCAATAGAAGAACTTGTACATATAAAATATCTATCTATATAAGTACATAAATGTAATGACACATTATAGGAAATAAGAAGACAAGCATGTACACAAAAATACATGTAGATATGAAATTATAAGCCATATATTGAAGTGTTAGAGCAATAGCCTTGTACCAAAACCAAAATTAGAGGATTGAAATTTTGAAAGGAAATATATAATTTACTATTTTTTTTTCAAATTGATAAGTATAAATATGCTTGGGTCAAGATATTCAATTTATGCTATATTACATGTCAGACTATATTGGTTATTGATTTATTACTTGTCTAAAAATAGGGGTTTTACTTAGGTATGGACCCTTGTAAATAATTATTTTTGGATGAATTTCAATATTAAATTAGAGTATTAAGGGATATTTTAAATTATGTTTTATAAAGGTGGGCTTGCATTTGATGGAGTAGAGTGATGAAGTATGATTTGCTTCCTAAGATTATCGAGAAATTATTGACTAATGATTTGGCCACAATATATATAATAAGGATAATATAGATTGTGTAGGTGAGGATTGTCATCTCATTGAGTAGATTCCTTTACAAGTGACCTAGATTCACCAACTAGGATGTGTCATGTAAAATAGTTTAAGGTTGTGATTAGGATACTAGGATTATCATCTAAAGGTAGGTTTGTGGCCTTGATAGAGGATTGTGATAGAGTTAAGGTTGTTAATTAGGTGTAATAATTTGGTGTATGAGCACATGACCCATACACTCATCATTGGATAAGTGTATTAAAACATGAACCCTACACCCATTATGGGCTAGGTGTACAAGCACATGATCCCTTACTAGTGAGGGTTAGAGATTGGGATAGTGGGGGCCATCAGGGCTTCTAGTTGTATAAGTATGACACCATTAAGAGAATTTACATGAGTGGTGGACACAATGACAATGATATATTTTGTAACTCTAATATATTAGGGTATTTTAGGATAATTTTTGAATGAGGTGGACACTCTACTACCATCATGTTGGGATATTACTAATTGAAAGATTACATTTAGAAAAATATCTTATGTCTAGATTGTAATTATGTTAGGATGCCAACATTAAGTTCAACCGCCACCATAATATGTAGATACTTAGATGTAGAAACAAGCATAAGATAGAGGGTGAGGAGATGAAGTTTAGGGGGAAACAAGGGTGAGCATACACTTATTAGAGAGGAACCACCAGGATAGGAAGATAATGCTAAGATGAGGTCCAATTAGGAATTATACCTACACTAACATGAAGTTACCCAAATAATGTATAAGCAAGAGACACAAAAATAGAGAAATCATATCCCATGTCACTCATCAACATGTATATGTAAACATCTACAGTCATAATAAATTCAAAGAGAAAAACATATATGTAAACAATTTTTACCTTTATATATGTAAATTATGTCATCATAATAGAGTTAGAAGTAGTCATGGATTGCACAACAATTGGATCCAAATGTGTGGAAAATGGCTGCAATACATCAAATGTTGTAAATACTGGGTATGTAATGAAGGAACCATCACATCTTGCAACATAAAAAATTACATATATATTATATTAAATTTTTATGTAAATTAATTATTATTTTATAAATTAAATTTGAAAATATCACTTAAATTTAACATGACATATATATAAAATATAAATGTGGTGACTGATGATTACATACCAAATGTGTTTGCCAAAAACTCATTAGTCATAAGAATATGATCTAAGACATCATCATTAGAAGGTCCCATGCACATAATACCACACAAACTACAAGGTTAGGGTTGAGTTTTGTTAGCCTATGGTGTATATGTAGCATCACTTTGTGAAATCATACTCATGTGCTAAATGAGTGTATCGGTGAGTGATCTAAGAGCATGGAGAGTGTCTAAATCCATAACCTACTAAACAATGGAGGGGATCTCAAGCTCAAGAGGCTTTTGGATATGAATCTGCATAGGTTGATTAGGTGCATTATATGCACCTGATCAATCATGTGTAGCACTTTTCCTTGGCCCTAAAACTTATTATAATTAAAATAATTATAAATCTGATTGAGGAAAAACTCACAATAGAGTTTCTTCAAAAAATATAAAGGGACCTCATGGTTGTTACATGGTGGATAGACAAATACCATCCATCATCGATCCCAAAAATTGGCCATGATTAATTTATGTACATAGTGATGGATAGAAAAATGTTTAGCCATTACAGGAAAGGGGGAAATGGTGGTAAGGTTGATGAATAGGGTACAAATGTTATCTTTTAAAATTTATAAATTCTTGACCTAAAGGGCTAAAAAAATTTAAACATAATAGTCCCTACAAGTATCTATAAATGAGTTCCATTGATCAATTTGAATTTTTATTGAATCAATTTGACCTAATAAGGTATGTAGGGAATCAACTAGTTGGGAACGATGGGGGTAGGTTGAATTGGGATATCTCATTCTATTAATTAGGTCTTCAATTTCAAGTTTGTTTCTTAAAATATTTTCAATCAACAACTCTTGACTTCTAGGGGGTTTTGGGGAACTATAAGAGGGTTAGGTGGAGGGATAGGGTGAATCATAGGGTTTTATGGTAAGGAGGGGGACCAACCAAAGGTTTTTATGGAGGGTTATTAGGATGCGCTATTAGAAAAAATAAATTATAATTAAAAACATGGGTTAAAAAAATGAAAATTATGAAAAATTATGGTTAAATAGAAGAGATTTTGATGACTTGCCTCTCCTACATGATGGCATCAATGATTAGCAGGCCTGTGGGGTGAATTCTAACACTTCCTGGCACTGGTATGGATAAAATTTGATCACAAATCACACTATGAGGAGGAAACATGAATGAAAAATGAATACATTTTGTGTTTGGTTTTCCTATTTTTTTAAACATAGGGAATGAGATCACGTTAGTGTTAATAACGTGATCACATTACTGTTCAATATAACATGATCAAGTTATTAACACTAACATGATCACATTATTAAATAACATGATCACATAATGGCTCAATAATCTTGAGCCTATCCTTAATTAATGTGATTGCATTAATTAAATAACATGATCTTGTTATTAATTAATATGACCATGTTGTGATAATTTTCCATGGAATTGTCACCAATTAACTATTTTGTAAGGATGTAAATCTCTAATTTAAATGTGTGGAAATGTCTCTGCACTTTCTCTTTTAGAGGTTGATGTTGTCATTATAGTAACATAAATTTTTTCCACAATTCTCCGTTGGTGAAATGGTTTTTCCTAGTTGAATAAGAAGGAGATGAAAAATAAATATTATATATTTTTACTTATGCTTCCAATTCTTTTGTCTTATTAGAACATATATAGTTTCAAATATTGTTCCCACCACCAAATCCATAAGGATAATATGCTTTATTTTATTTGAAATGGCATTTAGATTTAGAGGACTTAGAATATCTAGAATACTTAAATGACTAATAGGTAGATTATGATTTTTTTTTAGGAGGGTGTCTATGTATTAAATTTGGGTTTTATTTTAGAAGAGCTAGAAAAAATTATGACTTGAAATACAAAGATCATCAAGGGAAACCAACTTCATTTTCTCTCTAGTTAGCCATTCAAAAAATAGTTGAAAACTAGGCTAAGGAAATTGATCACCTATGGTATCCATTATATAATAAAAATTATAAGTAAAGACACTAAAAGGATAATTCAATTATATTAAAATCAATAAGATAGTATCTTTATAAGTCTGATCATTTTCATGAGATTTTAACTGAGATATAATGGACTCAAAATTTTCAATAAATTATGCAATGATGGCAAATTTAGAGGTTAAAAGAGAATATTTTCATCAAGTTGAAATATTTTGTACAAATTTATCTTTCTAAACAATTCTTTAAAAAATTCTTAAATTTCTTTTGGGCACTTGGTATATGATTTTTTTTAACAAAATAATATCTAATACATTGAGACCAATCAAACCAAGGGCCTCATATTGATTACATATATACATATAATTGTCCTTATATAAAGTTAATGTTGGAACTATATTTTAAAATTTATCCATAAGCCTTTATAACGTATAAGTTTTTGCATTTTTAAATTTCTAAATGTGTCAATTTAATGTAATAAGGGACTCAAAGAGATAGGTATATATTTTTGAATAATAAGAATATGAGGACAAGGATATCCTTGACATGAGAAGAAAAGTATGCTTCACACAGACACCCCACTCTACCAACTCATGTCAAGGATATTTCACACAGACACCCCACTCTCACCAACACAATTGAGTGATATTTTTTATAAAATATATACATGTAAATGTCTCTATCAATCAACTCATGAATATATAAGAGGAAAAATAACTTTTAAATATTAAAGTTTAGATTTGAGAAAATAAAACCAACCTTGAAAAACTAGTGGCTAGGTAGTGGCAGGTGATACAATGATTTTTTGTTGGAATTCAGGAGGTGAAGACACATGGGTAAATGATTTATAGGAATAAATTCTCATGGTAGTAGATGGTTGTTGTGGAAATATTTAGATAAATACAAAATAATATTTTTTTTTTACCATTGGTTGATAACATAAGGTTGAAGATCATATTAGGTTAGATGGTTGATCATATCAGGATAATGCCAAAGCTCATCATCAAATAAGGCTAAGATGGATTCATAGAAACTACTGAGGGTTTAAAAAATTGATGATTATATCTTTTTAGTATCGATTTATATATATCCAATGCCAATAATTTAAAAAATTGAATAGCTAATGCATCCAATGTAACTAGGTAATGTTTTTTGGTTGTCTCAATGCATAAAACCTAATACAATGTGAAACCACTATAAACCCACCCTATGTTATGGTTAGGATTCAATATCCCTAATTATTTTTATTAAATTTATGGTTTTCGATTCTATATCAAGGTACACCTAATATGTCCTCTCAAATGAATATTACTATTATTGACAATGTAGTAATTCTGAATATGGGATTAAGGCTAGATAGGAATTTGTAACTAGGAATGTTTCAATGTTTTGATACTAAATTGTAATTATTAAAATTCTAATATAATTCACTCGGATCAAGATCTAAATAAAATTAAAAAATCATGGGAAATAAATTCCCAAGAAGAAAACTCAAAGCAATGAAGAATATAAAAAATAATGTATTATTAATAATATTTTTGAATATGTTGAGTCGAGAATATGTCTTGCATAACTAGGGTTCCAAACTTGATAAGATATCATATGTGGTGTGGCTATAGTATTTTATGTAATTCATGTTATTTGACCAAAAACTAAAACTACCTCATAAATAAGAAGGATTAATCTTGGTGGAAGAACTCCATTCTTATTCACCTTATTGTGTTGGTTGATCTTGAATCCTCTTCTTCAAATGAGGACCTAAAACTTCTTATTCATTTTTAAGAACTATTGATTGAGTTAATCACTCCAAGAAAGGCTATAGGCTCAGCTCAAGACCTCTATGATCTAGACATTTTCATAGAGGAAAATTGAGATATTGACATATTTAGGGTAGATCCAACTGATGTTAAAATAATGATAGATAAATCTTAGCCCTTTAAATCAATATAAAATCCTTTATCAGTCCAACATAAAGTTTTGAAATATAATTTAAGGTGGGAAAAGGTATAAGAAAGGAAAAAAAAGGTATAAAAATAGTGGTTTAGCCTTCTTGTATGACCCTCCTCTTAAGGGGTATCCAAGAAAAAGTCCATAGGATTTATGATAGGGGAGATAGACCTCTTGGATAAGATTGGAAAAAACATAAAGAAGTATTACCTAATGTTAATCATGGTGTTAGAGGAAGGAAATATATATTGCATGTTTTATTAACCTTGGATTCTCTGCTTCTCTTGTCCATGTAATTATTTGGTGGAGACATAAGTTTGGTAGAAGAACGTCTACTTTTGGATGAAGTTTTGTTGTAGGTAGGGACATCTAGTTTAGTAGGCTAAGGTTTATATATTAGATGGTTGTTTAGTTGGACATGGGAAGATGGTTTAGGTGTCCTTTTTGATATTAATTGATTTATTTTTATTTAAGGTCATAGGACCATTCAAAACATATATTATACCCTATCAAATTAAAAAATTACAATTGTTTATTATGAATGGAAAACTAATATTATTTCATGAAATTAATTTTCAAACTTGTGTAACTTTGAATAAAAGATCAATGTTTAATTGTGTAACTAATAATATTTATCTAATTTTAATTAACATTATTGTTATTACACTTAGATATGCAAGCCAAAGTGATAAACTAATGACATCACTAGAGTTCAATATCATGTTATTTACAATATCGCACTAGCTAAAATCAATAATAGAAATTTTGGAATCCTTTATAATACTAGTTAATAATTAGTGATAGCAACATTAAAATATGATTTTAACATTTAAAATAGTAAAATCAAAAATCATACAAATGTTCAGATTTATAGGAATATGACCATATTTAATAGCTTTTTTGTTGTGTTGGTTACTTTTTATAGAAATTATATCAATATATATCTTTTTTAAGTTTTAATGAATTTCTATATAATATTTTTTTTAATATTTTGATACACTACCTTTCAACATTTTCCCTTTGGTTATGACACTTTGTTGAGCTTTTTGATGATGCAAAATTTTCTTCTATGACAAGATTATTTCTATTTATTTCATAATATAAAATGTTTTGGTTCACCATCCAAAATCATTTATCAAGAAAATAGTGTATATATATATATATATATGTATGTGTGTGTATATATATATATGTATATATATATATATATGTATATATATATATATATATATGTATATATATATATATGTATATATATATATATATATGTATGTATATATATGTGTGTGTATATATATTTGTGTGTATATATATATATATATGTATGTATATATATATATGTATGTATATATATATATATATAAATGTATGTATATATATATGTATGTATATATATATATGTATATATATATATATATATGTATATATATATATATATATATATATATATATATATACATACATATACATGTGTGTGTGTGTGTGTGTGTGTGTGTGTGTGTGTGTGTGTATATATATGTATATGTATATATATATGTATATATATATATATATGTATATATATATATATATATGTATATATATATATATATATATATATGTATATATGTATATATATGTATATATGTATATATATGTATGTATATATATATATATATATATGTATGTATATATATATATATATATGTATGTATATATATATATATATATATATATGTATATATATATATATATGTATATATATGTATATATGTATATATATATATATATATATATATGTATATATATGTATATATATATATATATATATATATATATATATATGTATATGTATATATATGTATGTGTGTGTGTGTGTGTGTGTGTGTGTGTGTGTGTGTGTGTGTGTGTATAATGAATTTTATAGTTTTTGGAAAAAAATTGTTCTTTTATTTTACCTCAATGTTTTGAAATCATTACTTTTAGTCAATTACGAGTAAAAGATCTATGATGAATAAAACATCACCCTTTATTTTTCAAATAAATATAATATTATATTTTTATAAAATAATTTTACTATAACCTCCATTTTCCATTGTCTGGTTACTAGAAATAGTTTTAATTAAATCTCATTTTTAAGTTCTAAGTCCCAAGAAAATATTCCCTTCTCTCAAATTTAGTGCCAACTACACCCATTTTTAAATAAGTTCCAAACCTTCCCCACTAATATTTCTAAAAGAGGAGGAAACCCTAGAGAAAGAATCTTAATTTCTTAATATAGTGAAAGGAAATTCATAAATTTAAATATTTTGTTTGGAGGAATATGACATAAAAGTTATGAAATTTTTATTAATGCATCTCAAAGAAAATAAGGGTTCTATCTTTTCTAAATCATTTTAATTTTTTGATAACTACGTTACAATGCACTTATAAAATGAATGTATTTTAATATGATAGGAATTTATATTTTAATGTTATACTTTAAAATTAATTTAAGTGTATTATATTATGTTTTTAATAATTAAATATTTAAAGATAATTTTTTATGTAAATAAATTATTAAAATATAATTAAAAATAATAAACTATTTATTGATTTTAAAAATTTAATATAAAACTTTTGAATTTTTTATTTATTTAAATATTTTGACTTATTTTTTTGTAATTTATATATTATATTATAATTTGAAAAATAATTATGTTCAAAATTATTAATTTTAAAATATCTAACTATTTGTGACAAAAATATATATCATTTCAATTCAAATTCAAACTTTTATTATTTTATTTAGTAAACCTATTTTTTAATGAATAGTTATTACATTTATAAATAGTTATTATATAGTTGATTTTTTTAGAATATTTTATTATTAATAATTATTTTTTAATTGATAAGCTAAAAACTAGGTTTTACAGGGACACGAAACCACCAGAGTGTAGCACAAGAGTATCAATAGGCCATCAACAGGGTCAAGAAACCAAAAAAACAAAAAGATTTAGTACTAAGGGAAAAAATAGAAATAGGAAACCAAAGGAGAACTAGAAGGAGAGTCCCTCCCAAGGATCTTAAACATCCCCAGTGTCCTACATAGGAATGATATGTTTTTCCTTCGATATTTTAGCCTGAGTGTGGTTCTCAGGGCCTTCTACCACTTATCCAAGGAAGATCATTCTAGGGCAATTTTTCGCTTTAGCTTGCATGGGTGATTGCTTGGGGGAATCCACTTGGGGGAGATTTGAAGGGTGGATTTTAAAACCTTTTGTGATTGAAAGGATGAGGAATAAGTGGTCTATGCAAAAAGGAGGAAATGTTGGATTGTGGCTTTAGCCTATCTATGGAGTGCATTCCAATTTTGAATAAGTTTGGTGAGACCCAAACCTACTTGCTATAACTTCGAGTTGAAATTCTCAAATTGTAGTTTATTCTTTTCTAGCTCATATATAACAATGGTTTTTCCTTTCCAAGCTATCTTCATAGGGGTTTCTATATCTAGAGCAATGGATTTTAGTTTGGGGACAAACATTTTAAGTAGAAGATCATCAGGGGGACTTTGGTAAACTATCTTGATGGGTGTAATTAAAGAGCTAGTGGGATCCTCCATTGGGGGGTCCTCCATAGAAGAGGAACCCTCGTGGGGACCTCCTAGACATAGACAAATTGGTCATGTTTAACTAGAAGGAGAATCAATCCTTGCTAAAATATGGGATTTGAGTCATTGACTTGGTGAAGCATGATGGTACTCCTAAGGAAATTTAGCAAAAAGTAGGGCAAGCTAATTTTATACCCAATGAAATTATTTAAAATAAGAAAATGGTGGGAAAACATAAGTGTATATTTACCTTTGAGTGTCATGTACCACATGATTTGAAGGCAAATTTCAAGCAAGTAACATGGAAGATCAGCCTAGGGAAAGCCTTTTTTGTTTGTCTACATAACCTCATTTATTTTAAAAAATTGCTACAGTGACTCTTGTTTTTTGACTAGTATTTAAAAGACTTTGTGCTTGCACATGATATTCATGTAGCTTCACTAATTAACTCTTTTGAAATTTTAATGGTGATTTCATGGATGGTCACCTTCCACTTATTTCAAGCCACCATGAAGTCATGAGCAATCTCAACATTATGTTTTATAACCTATTCCATGAATTCTATAAGTCTCCCCTTTTTTCACTTCTTCCATACTTTCTTATATTCAAAAACCTCCTTACAGGAAGTAGGTTCTAACCTATCCCTATCACCTCCCATGGAGACTGTGTGCATAGAGTTGAAATGGGTGGGATGAATTTTTTGGATGGGGAATATTTGAAAATAACATAAATGGTTTGGAATTCCCATTGGAGGCTCATAAAAATAATTAAGACCCCTCTTGTTGGAGTAATTGTGGATCTATCTAATTGAGATATGACCCTTCAATATGAGGTCATAGACATGTGAATACATCATTTTTTTAACCTACATTAGTACTTTTAACTCATTTGGCATTTAGAACATTAGATGGGACACCGCTTGCATCATGATAATAATAAATAATTATAACTATAAAGGATAATGAGAAATAAAATGATAATAATATTCTACATTTATTTTGAAGTCAACTTTTATTATTTTTTTATTATAAATTTATCATTAACCTAAAACCATCACATATAATGAAGATTAATATAAAAATATAAAACAAAATGTACATTTGAATGATACATTTTGACATATCTCACAAAATAATTTGGTCTACACTTTATTTTTAAAGTACACACAAAAAGAGTATGAGGTCATATCATATGATGTAAGATACCTTATAAACCATAAATAAGGTGATTGACATTGTATATCATAAAAAAGACTCTCCTTCCTTTAATTTTTTTTAAACAATGTTAAAAATATTGATTATCATACTTATATCCTCACCATCATTACCTTTATAATTATAATTATGGCAATCACCATTCCAATACAAACACCAAATTTCTATCATTTACCCTTCTTCCTTCACACCCTTTTGAATCATCTTATCTTTACATGTATTAAAAATTTGAAAATATGACCAACTAATAAAATATGTAACTCTTTGATGCAATTTAAGGATAAGTGCATAGAGTTGGGGCACAATTTTGTGGACATTTTCCATAACATTATCATGTTATTAAATAACGTGATCATATTATTGACATAATGTGATTTAATTATTTAAATTATGGTTTGGTAATTATCGAGCAATAACATTATCACATTCATGTAAAACACAATCAAGTTATTATAAAAACAATAATGCAATCATGTTACTTTTGTTTTGCACATTAAAGTAGTGAACATGTTGATGGAGCAAATCTTGGTTAATAAATAATGCAATCATGTTATTATGAAAGTAATAAAATGATCATGTTCCTATTATTTTTCACATAAAATCATGTGGATAGGCACATGAAGCCAACTTTGGCCATAAGCTTATATTTTCTAATCTAAAAAATTAGGGTTACTTTGCATCTAATAGAGTTGGTCTCATAGTTGTAAACCTTATGATGTGACAAATAGTTTTTGAAAATTCTAATATAGTCAGTACTTAGGGATTTTTAGGGTCTATGTATTAAACCCAAGGATTTTAGGACATAATTTTTGCAATTGATGTCCATTTCTTGGTAAACATGTAATTATTTTTTAGGTTTTTATGCCTTCTGAATTGATTCTTATCATTTCTAGGAGTCCTAGGTTCACCAAAATTGAAGTTTTCCAACCACACATATTTGAAATTGATGCAAAGTGGTGTGATTGGGGTAGCATAGGTGACATTGATGACATACACGCATAAAACAACCATTTTATGTTAATTTCACTTGTTTATCATCCCTCCCTCATCCCTGATCACTTCCTGCTCATGTCTCATCACCCATAATCACTCTCTCATAATTTTTCATTATCTTTGGTCACTCCCTAATTAACCTTTACTATCCCTAGTCATCTCTAATCAATCCTTTATCATCCCTGATTACTCTCTCATTGACCCTCACTATCCATCATCATCCATAATCACTCACTCCTCATCCCTCATCATCCATCATCAATCCCTATTGACCCTCATCATCCCTTGTTATAATTAATCACTCCCTCATCATCCCTAATCATTCCCTCATTGGCTCTCATCATCCTTCAACATCCCTAATCACTCTCTCATCATCCCCAATCATCATTTAATCATACTTAATCATTACCTCCTTATCACTCATCATCCCTTATCACTCCTTTATTGACCCTTAACTTTAATCATCATTTATAATCACCCCCTCATCATCCCTAATCACTTCCTGATTGACCCTCACCATTTCTCATCATCTCTAATAATTTATTAATCATACCTCATCATCTATAATCAATCATTCCTTGTCCCTCATTTCCCCTAATCACTCCCTCATTAACCCTCAGCATCCTTCATTATCCCTAATCACTCCCTTATTAAACCTCACCATCCCTAATAATTTGTATTAACTCCCTTATCATCTCTACTCAGTTCGTCCTCATCCCTTATCATCCTTAATCACTCCGTCCAATACCTTTATGGTGGTATTTTATTGGGTTTTAACAATGGTAGGATGTACAAGTGGATAATTGAGTGCTATAATAAAATATTAGACATGTTATCAAAATGATATAGAGGCAAATTTGAAACATAAATATTTAACACCTATGAAATAATATGGACCTATTATAAATGACATAATTCACAATTGAAAATCAACTAGAAAAAGAGAGGCATGTAAAACCACCATAACACCACAAATGTGTAGTAAATACATGAGGATCACCAAGATATGTGATGTCATGAAACCAATCAATTACTTTCCATATGAGGACATTTTATGATGCAAATAATTACAGTGAAGGACTTATATTTTTATGTCTATTGATTGAGTAATCATACTAGAGAGTGGAAAATAATTTTCAAATGATTAGAACAAGTAGTCCAAGATTGGAAAGTTGTGCTTAATTCATAACTTTAATATCTAATACAATGAAGAGTGTCACACAATGAGATCTCTACTTGCACATCTCAATAAGTGGGTATAAGTTATATATAAGTATGAAAAGGTAACTAGATAATTTTTTATGAACCTAATGATATGGTCAGTACTAAAAATATCTCTACTTCCACCAACAAGAAATTATATGAATTAAAAAAATTATTTCATTAGAAAATGTAGATCAATGGTGAGATAATACAATTCATCATTTTCAATGGAAGTCATAATAATTTAGTTTCTCCTCAATCATATTTTCAAAAATTAATCTTGAAATTTATACATCATCTATAACAATACACTATATGTTCTAGTGTAGGCCTTGAGAAATAGATCACCTAGTAGTGTCACTTTCTATATAAAATATAAAATTTTAAAGATGCAATCCTTTGTGACATCTCATCATTAGAGGTGTATGATTTTTTACATGTGGCCCACCATATATTTACCATTGACATATATTATATGAAGTAAACCCCTTGAAATGTTGTGATAAATTGTCATGATCTGAAACGCAATATATCATAGTTAGTTCATAAAATTTTAGTCATTAGTGCCAGGAAGTGAAAGAATATTATTAGTTATAGTAAGAAGTATATTATGAATGGTAAAAATTAAATTTAATAACATCCTTGTGTCACCATATCATAGTGTGGTTTATCCATCAATAATAAAGACAAAATAAATGAACCATAAACTAGATCAATACAAGGATATATTTTAGTCATCCAAATAAGTTCCTAAATATTATAAACTAAACAATACTATTAATTTGATCCCTTAACTAACTATACCTAAAACCTATTTATACAACATATCATTTTTAGAGAATGAATAGATCAAGTGGTAGATCAATGAAATCATGGATAATAGACACATCATGCCCAATCATTGTATTGCAAAAGCCAAATTATGTTTCTATCAAAGCTGTGAATTAATTAAAAAAATATTAAGAAGATTAACGTGAAGAACTATTATCCTCATATAAATATTAAGCCATTTTTATGCCATATCCATGTTGTAAAATTCTTTTCCAAAATTGATCTTAATTTTAAGTATCATCATATTCATGTTCAACTCTAGATATTTGTAATATAGTATTAAAATAAAAGAAAGATTGATTGAATAGTTAGTTATGCCTTTTAGGTTAACTCATGTAGTGAATTCATTCATTGATGTGTTTAAATACATGCTCAGGCCCTTTACCTATGTAATTTTTTAATCTAACTTGCTGACATCTTAATATTTTGAAAACATGGGATGAACATGTACACCATGTTGAACTAGTGTTTCAAATTTTGTAGAAACATATATTTGTGATAACATGAATAAATGTTCACTATTCATGCAAGAAATAAAAGCTTGGGGATACATTACACATAGAAAGATTGCATGTGTGAACTTGACCAAGGTTCATGACATATAGGAATGAGAAACACCAAATAAGTTTGCATCTGATTCAAATATTCTTTGAATTAGAAAATTATACAAGAGATTTATGTTTAATTCTTATCTTTTGAACCAAGCTAGCAAAGGTGGAACCAAATAAAGTTTCATTTAGTCAGTTGCACAACAAAGATAATTAAATGCACTAACATTTAGACTCTATTTTATGTTAGTAATTATATTACTTGAATATAAATTTGGAGTACATCCATTTCATTTGGTAATAAAATTTACTATGACAAATGGGTATCTAAAACACAAGTCATAAAAAAGAGTTAATTTATATTATAATTGATTAAACAACATATGATTGGAATCAAAGATATATTTAGAGTACATACTTACATCGAATGATGAGTGAGTGATTAGGGATGGTGAGGGTCAATGATGGAGTGATGAGGGATGGTGAGGGTCAATGAGGGAGTGAATAATAATGATGAAGGATGAGGAAATATTTATAATGGCATATTAAGGATGAGAAGGGAGTGATTAGGGATGGTGATAGTCAATGAAAGAGTGATTATGGATGAAAAGCTTGAGTGATTAGATTTGATGAGAGATAATTAAGGTCAATGAGGGAGTGATTAGGGATGAGAAGGGATGAAGATGGAATGAATAGGGATGAGGAAGTAATTAGAGATGATGAGGGATGAGGAAAGAATGATTAGGTATGATCAAGTATGGGGAGGGAGTGATTAGGGTTGATCAGGGATAGTGAGGGTTATAATAAGAGAGATTATGGATGATAAGGGAGTCATTAGAGATTACTAGTAATAGTGAGGGTCAATGAGGGAGTGATTAGGGATAGTAAGGAATGATGATATATTGATTAGGGGTAATGTGAGATGAGTAAGAAGTGGTCAAGGATGAGCGAGGGATGATAAATAGGTGAAATTAACACAAAGTGGACATTTAATGTGTGTAGGTCATCAATGTGACCTACACTATCCAAATCACACCACTTTGAATCAAGTGCAAAGTCAGTAGTTTTCAAACTTCAATTTTGACAAACTTATAACTCGTAGAAATGACAAGAATCAATCCACAAGGAACAAAAACCTAAAAATGACTATAGGTTTATCAAAAATGGTTATCAATTGTAAAATTTGTGTACTTAAATCTCTAGGTTTAATACTTAGACCCTAAAAATGCCTAAGTACTAACCAAATTAGATTTTGAAAAACTATTTCCCACATGATAAGGCATGTAGTTATCAGATAAACACTATCAGATGCAGAGTGACCCTAATTTATTATATTTAATAAAGTAAATTTAAATTATAATGAAATAAATGTAACAATATAAATGTAAAATTATACTTTAAATTTAGAGTAGTGAATATAAGCTTCTGGCCAAAGTTGGCTTCATGAGCATGTCTACATGATTTTATGTGAAAAATAATAGGAATGAGATAGCATTATTTATTTAATAGTAACATGACCACATTATCTATTAACCAAGATTCAATCCATCTACATGTTCACTATTTTAGTGTGTAAAACAATAGTATGTGATTGTGTTATTAGTTTTATAATAACCTGGTCACATAATTTACTAACATGATTGCATTATACATTAACATTATCATTATATTTGAATTTGAATTCAAATAATGTGCCTTTTACCTTAGGAATGGCTTGGATTCTTGATCTAAATTCTTGGACCTATCAATATACAATCAAGTCTGAGAGTTATGATAAAAATAATAATATTCAACTTTAATTACCAAATATGTTATGAATTTTAATGTTAAAATTAACAAACTTAATACCATTGTGACGATAACACTCCCCTCTTTCTAAAAATATGTTTTTTTTTTTAATGTTTGGACTAATTTAAGGTTTAAAACTATGTTTATTTCTAACTATACCTTTTTTAGGCCACTACATGCCATAAACATACATGACTATACATATTTATGTAATTTATCTTTCGTTGATACTAGTACAAAACAAGTTATATGGTCACAAACTAGGCCTAATTGCACACATTAAAAAAAACTAATTTTCATCTTTTTTTAGGTAGTTAGGCACATTAAATGGATAGTTATATGTTATTTTTTCAAGTTTCAAGATCTATTTACTTGAAACATTCATAAAAAAATGTTCATTGAAAAATTTAAAAGAATTAGGTCAAAAACTAGAATATCTTATCTAAATTTTCACTAAAGTGTTTCAAAAAATATTAAACACTGTTAGAAAAATGGTACACCACAAGACCATCTATCTACTCTATTTTATTTAAAAAATAGGAGTTCCTCTTAAAATTTTAGATGTTTCACCTAGTTATACCTAACCGTTTTTTTAAAAAAATAGTGTTTTGGAAACTAGACTTGAAATAAAACCTTTAATGTTCTTACACCATATTCAAATTTAGAGTCTATATATCAAAAATTATCTAAAAAAGTTTAGATTTATGAAATTTCAAGAAACTCATGTCCATGGGTAGGCCACTTTTTGTCCTGAAACTTTATGCACTTACCCTTATATTAATTGGGTGTTGATATTTCAACTTGCTTATAAAGTATGTTAGGTTTAAGTTAAGCCCTCTCAACTTACTTCTAACTCTTAATAAACTAAATTTGAGTGAATATGGGGATGATTACTTTCCTTCTTTTCCATATAAGTTTTTGATTTCAATCTTGTAATAGATGATGGTTCTAATTTGTCAATGTAGTGGAAATAAATGAAATAAATATGCTAATGTGTAATGGATGTATAGTTACCTTAGAATTAAACTAAATTTGAGGAAGTTAATGTATAACCAGAAAAAGCTATGGTTGTTTACATTCTTAAAGCAATTAGTTATAAGGGCCCATTATAGATGGAAGAATAAAATGGCCATATGCAATACACTTTATTTGGAAGAATGGGAAAATAAACATATATATGAATCACAAAAAAGATAAACTATATACCATTACATATTGTCATTCAAGTTGTTTAAATAAAGTATCCAAATATTACATATTATTTATTTTTTTTCAATAATTATAGATTCAATATCCTTCAACTGTGACTTTAAACTTTTGATTTCACAGTACATCCATATTATTTCAGTGGTGTTGTTTGTTGATGACCAACACAAGACACTTGCAATGGCTTTTTTAGTACCCACTCACACTTCTTTTGACAACCTTGAAACATACATAATCAATGGCATATGAGGATTTTATTTAAAAATTACCTTAACATTTAATTTTTAAATATAAATAATTTTACGTATCCTAAATGATCAATGCACATGAAAATTTGAATGGAGATATTTTATAGTTGAGTAGTAAATGTGTAGCTGAATAAATATATTATTGAGTAAATAAAAATATTAAATTAATAATATATAAAATAAATTTTTGAACCATAATTTTTTTATTTTATTATATTATAAAAATCAACAGTAAATATGCTCACTAAAAAAGTAAATTATATAGATATGTCGCATCGGATTATTATAAACTTTTAAAACTAGTTGTAACTTTTTTTTAACTAGTTCTTAAAACAAATATAATTTTTTAATTCAATATTAATAATATACAAAATAAACAATCAATCCTAAATATGGAATTTTAGCATGATATGAAAATCAACAATAAATGATTAAAAATGAATTCTACCGCATCCACATTTGTAGAGACATAAAAGAAAAATTATATTAGTTATATTAGATTGAATCATCACAATTTTATAATATTAAAGTCTAATTTTTTATTGTTTGATCTGATGAAACAAATCTAAATATTAATATAGAGTTTGTCTCAATATACTTCAAGAAACATTTTTTTATTCCGGTTGGCTGAAATTGTATCATATAAGTATGAGAAAAGTGTTTCAAAAGATTTGTGTGTAATATATTGTAAATATTTGAGTGTTTACAGTTTGTGAAGAAAGTACAAGTTGAGCATTCATATTTGTAGATGATTGTATCAATTAGGATGTGTAGCAACTATTTTAACCTCACTATTCATTTTGTTCATGCTTTATTTTAGCCTTCTTACATTCATTATGTACAACAACTGAAGAGTGAAATATATGTTATATTTAGAATCAATTCAATAGATCAATGGATTTCATGTTTGTCATTAGAATATTGCCTATTGAGTGGTTATAAGTTTGTAAAATTTAACCTTAGTGTCAAAAAGCTTATTTAATTCAAAAAATAACCTTCTCTTTTCTACCCTATCCTTCTCTTCTTTTTATGTTTTTGATGGTATCATGCCCTAGTTTAGGATGTGATATGCATTGTAATGAAAAAAATTAAGTAATAGTTTTATTAGTTAAATTAAACATGAAATAAGATTTAGATGTTTTTTCATTAAGAGAGTATTAATACTTATGAGTAGTAATACTTATACAAAGTGAATATTTGGTGGTAGCTAGTTTTGATTTTAAAGGAAGATTGGTTAAATTCTTCAGTCCTTGGATTGAACCATCATCAATCCTAAAATTAATGAAGGGACATGTTATCTAATGTTTTATCCCTCACTTTGCTCTTTGATGTATTTAATATCATGAGTGTTTTTTATCTAGGATTTTGGGGTGAACAATAGGATAATGAGGTTCAATGAGGAGTGATTGGGGATGGTGATGGGTGATGAGAGTTGATGAGGGAGTGGTTATGGATTGTGAGGGATGATGAGAAATGATGATAGTTTATGAGGTAATAATTAGGGATTATGAGGCCCAATGAGGGAGTGGTTAGGAATGATGAGGGATGGATAGGGATACCATATGATGAGCTCAGAATATGGATCATTATTGACATGTTATTTCCCTCAATTTATCTCTCTAATGATATTATCTTATGCAAATCATAGATTTTTAGGTAGCTATTACATGGAAAGTAGATATTTATCTTGTTTATATTAAACCAAAGACTAAACCTTTAATTTGTCATTAATGTCTAATAAATAGCATGTTTTCATGATTTTTGTTGTGAAGAATGCTCAGGAAGAAGACACAGGTGATGTATCATGAAAATTTTCAATTTTGATCTCCATCCAACAAAACTACGAACTCACATAGAATGTTTCTATGGACTCCATAGGCTTGTTTCTATAGACTCCACAGGCTTGTTTCTACATAATCTGTAGGCTTGTTTCTATGGAATCTATAGGCTTATTTCTACAAAATCCATAGGCTCATTCCTACTGACTCTACAAGGTCAACTCCATGGATTCTATAAATATAAAGATACAAATAAGGAAGCTAGCGGCCAGATAAGATGAGAGAGAATCATTCCACCTGGAGTCAAATGAAGAAAATACCCACCTACTATTTTGTAGGATTTACTTTTGATAAATTTGTAGATATTTGGATCTTAGGACTATTATAGGATAGTATATCTATTTCATCAGAATAATTTGATCTCTTGGAAATCCAATATCCTATCTTTGGATGAGTGGATCAACCAAGGAATCCTGTTTCTTTGCATCCTATTTTGAGTTTATTTTATTAGTATAAAAGGTAAGACTATTGTCATTGAAAATTATTATAGAATAGAGGAAAGATACGTATAAGCATATTAAAGGTTTTAGCTAGAATGTAATCATTTCAATTTTATGAATTATAACTTCCATTTCCAGCATTGATTAATCTTTGTTCCTGAGTCTGAGAGGAGCAAGGGCCCACTCTCCTTAGGACCAAGAATTATGTATGGTACTTGAGTTATGTTCTATTAACTCTTTGTTATAACTAATTAGAATCTTATTAATGTTTACATTTATTCATAAAAACATCAAAACAAATTCATAGTTTAAAAGGCATTTCCTTATTCCAAATTCATTTCCTTTCCAAGCAAAGTGTGTTTTATTTTACAGCAAATGTGTGAAGCAAATCTCTTTTTCTAGTTAAACATCTCCATTTCCATGCAAGCGTAAATAGGAGTGTGATTTTACTTTAAATCAAAAGAGTGGATGTATTTAATTAAATAGTTCTATCTTTTCCTTTTCAGCACAAGAGTGAATCGAGTAGTTTAGGACACATTTCTTTCATTAGTCAAAGTTAGAATAGGACCATCAAACGCCCTCATAAGCAGACTTCTAGATCTACCATCCTTCACCTTACTGCAGACAACTTTGGATACTAGCCATGATTGATAAGACATCAATTGAACATTGATTAAATGAAAAGTTAAATGACACTCATCATTTTTTGCATCATTTTTGAGGACATAAGGTGTTATTAAGGTAGTAATTATTGGTCTAAAGTGAAAAATATAAAAAATTGTAAAAACCATAAAATCCCAAAAATAATTCAATAAATTGATGTACCATCATAAAGACTCTAAAGGATGATTCATCCCAAAATTTACACCAAGAACACAAGTTGAAACTCCTTCAACATCTCTAAGTAGTGAACCAAAAGTTATGAGTGAAACCTATCTACAAGAATCTTCAAAAAAGTGGATAGAAACTAGGTCATTGCCACAAGCAAGCCCCATAGGAAAAATTCCTCAGGAACAATCTCTTATAGGAAGAAATTATTTTAAAATTGATAAGAACTTAGAAGAAGCATTTCAAAGATCCATAGCTAAATTAAATTTTGAGAACTTTTAACAACCCATAACTGATACCACAAATATTCAGTGGCAAGATCATCTCAGCTTTGAAACATCATCATCAGAAGAAAATATGGCTCTCCAACCAAATAAACAACTTGCACAACTAGGAAAGACTTTTTTCTTTTCTATTGTTGCAAATCCTAATGATCAAACCCCCATGAAAAATATTTCACTAGCTAATCTACCAAATTTCTGGGGAAGATCTACAGAAGATCCTGATCAATTCCTATTTGAGTTTAAGATGCTATGTCAAACCTATGATTACACAATAGATAGCTAAAAATTAAAACTATTTCCCTCTACACTTAAAGATGCATCTATGAGATGGTTCATGGGTTTACCTGGTGATTCTATTAGAACATGGGATGACATGGAAATATAATTTTTAAACAAGTATCAAGAGTACTACTGAGTGTGAGAAAGAAAAGAGGATTTCTTCAAAAACAAATAGAATGAAGATGAATATTTAGAGGATTATTTGGATAGATTCATGTTCACTCATAAAATAAGTAATTATCCACTCACTGAAGAAGTTCAAAAATTGGTTTTCTTAAAAGGGTTGGATGAAGATACTAGAGATGCCTTATATTTGATGGGAGGTGGAGATATAAATAATTTGGCTTTCAATCAGATTTGTAAATTTTGTACCAACTACTCTTGAACAAAACCCAGAAGTAGGAGAGGAAGGTTTGAGAAATATAATGAAGTGGGTAAGCTAATGGAAGAATTTTCCAATCTAAAGATGGATATTCTGGTTACACTAAATAGTACTTTAGATGGCCTTTAAGGTAAGGTAAATGCAATAGAACCTTTAGTAATCTACTGTCCTATGTGCAGAGAGAAACAAGCCCTTAGAGACTGCCCCTAGATAAAACTAATGTTTCATCATGTGGGATATGTGATGTAATAGATCATGATATGAAACATTTTACCCTTATGCCTATTTTAAAAAATGAAATGAAAACACAAGTCCAGTATACTGAAGAAGTAAATTATATCTATAGATAAAACTTTGCCCCATAAAACTAGGCTTAAGGATAGTTTAATGAAAGAAACCTAGTTAATCCATGGATGGCACCATGGAATGCTTTAGTTCCTTCACCTTTTTTGACTCAACTCCAAATTCACCCAATACAAAATCCATGGGGCAGGACAAGAATGGATGCCAACACCCCCATGGATGGTGCCATAGCCACATCAACAATGGGTACCATAGTAGCAATGGATACCACAATAGTATCAATAATGAAATATGTAGTAGAACCCACAACAATATTTCACCCAACTAAGAAGACCACTTCAATAGCAAACTATAATGCCACCCCTAATTATTTAGTAATAAGGACAAATCAATCAACCTTCAATACCTACACAACTAATAGCAAATCTAAAAAATAAAGAACTAACACCTATTTACGTTAATGAACAAGAAGAGCCAATGAATGTTGGAGCTACTGATTATTTAGATATATATTTTAGATCAAGGAAAACTATACAAAAACCTTTAGTTCTCATTTCTGAGATACGTAATGAACAAGAAAAAATAGAATCATCTCAATTAAACACTAGAGAAGCTAAAATCAAAATGAGCCCTGAAGTAAACAAAGAAAAAACTACACCAATAGTTCCTTTTCCTGAAAATTAAAAGAAATTGATATTAAACCAAAATCAAAATTTATTCATGAGTTACAAAAGATCAATATTGAGATGCCCCTACTACAAGATATTAGGGATATACCTGAATTAAACAAGATCATCAAAAACCATTGTATCAATACACCTGAGAGGAAATCAAAATATCCAAGGACCATTCATGTTGATGAGAAATTTTTTGATTTATTAGCAAGAAAACTATTAGTTCCAAAATATGCAGATCTATGAAGCCTAGTGATCACAGTCACAATTGGAGGTAAAGAAATTCCTAACATCTTGGTAGATTTGGGAGTAGCAATTAATGTTATGACAAATGATACTCTCCATACCTTATCTCTTATGAGAATGCAACCCACAAGTACCATTCTTCAAATGGTAGACCAATCTGTAACTAAACCAGAAGGGACTATAGAAAATGTTGAAGTGATAATAGAATCTTGGGAATATCCAGTAGATTTCATTGTCTTGTAACCTAAAACAAAGAATTTAGGATATCCCATAATCCTAGGTAGACCATGGTTGGCTATGGTAGTATCATTAATTGATTAAAGGTTAGGAGAGATGACCATTTATAATAGGTTAAAATCTAAATTCATCTCTTTGTATGCTCTTGCAAAACCATCAAAAAGTCACATACAAGAACTTTGGGTGGATGAATCAGATAATACATCAAACACCATTTCCTCCCTAGCCATGATCATAGTTAAAAAACACTTAGAATAATTGAATGGAGACATATACCTAGAATTTGTGGACTCTGCCATTCCAAAAGCTATGGACTTTGCTAGTCTAGAATCTATGGACTTTGCCAGTCCAGAAACTATGGACTGCCTCAGTATAGGATTCTTGGGTCAGACATAATATTATGAAACTTTCACTTCTACTTCTTTTATTATTTCCTCACTATATGATCATGAATTAATTCATGAAAGTGTGTGGAAATTGGTATAAAAATAACAAACTCATTTCTTAAATGCATTCTATTGTTCTTTAGCAAGACTGATTCCTCTTGGAAAAGAGTTTGTTGATAATGTAACCATGTTTCATAAACTACTTCCTCATCCATGTCCTTTGAACTCATTGATTAATGAATTCAAGAAAATATAATCCAACTACCCAGGCACAAAACCAATCATGGTATTACCTAGAAATATTTTGAACATCAATAGTTGGTTAAGAAATGAAGAGAAAGATCAAATCTTTGAAGTACTAGAAAGACATACAAAGGCTTTTGCTTGAGATTATACTGACATGAATGGAATTCACCCTAGAATATTCACTCATCACATTTACATGGAATCTATCAAACTAGTTAGACAACCACAAAGAAGAATAAACCCAACATTAAAGGAAATAGTCAAAATAGAGATCCAAAAATTATTGAAGCTTGGGTTTATTTACCCCATCTTAGATAGCCAGTGGGTTTCACCCCTAGTAATTTTTCCCAAGAAAAATAGAAAATTAAGGGTATGTGTAGATTATAGAGAACTGAACAAAGCAACACTAAGAGATTATTTTTCTCTACCTTTTATTGATCAAGTTCTTGACAACTTGGCAGGAAAGAGATATTTTTGTTTCCTATATGGGTTTAGTGGATATAACTAGATAACAGTGGTAGTTGAAGATCAAGATAAAACTACATTTACCTACCCTTGGGAAGCTTCTACTTACTAAGTACTCCCATTTGGACTCTATGAAGCTCCAACAACCTTCCAAAGAGTAGTTTTGAAAATATTCTTTGACCTTACAAATGATTGTGTTGAAGTATATATGGATGATTTCACCATTCATGGTAGAACTTAGGAAGAGGCTCTTACCAACTTGGAAAGAGTATTGATCAGATGTGAAGAACATCAATTATCTTTGAGCCATGAGAGATGTTTATTGATGATGGATGAAGGAATAGTGCTGGGACACCATATTTCTGTAAAAGGTATTCAAGTAAATCCAAAGAAGGTTGAAATAATCTCCAACTTACCCATCCCATAAACACAAACTAAAATTAAGTGTTTTTTGGGACATGCTAGTTACTACAAATGCTTCATAGATAATTTTAGCCAAATAGCTACCCCTATGTTTGCCTTGCTTATAAAAGATAGTATATTTGAATAAAGTGATAGTTGCTAGTAGGGCTTTGAGACCATCAAAGCTAAACGCGTTACTGCTCTAGTATTGAGAGGATGAAATTGGAATCAACCATTCCATATATACACAGATGCTTCCAATACAATAATAGGAGCAATCATTGGACAAAAGGATGAAGAGGATAACATGTATGTTATATATGATATTAAAAAAAACATGACACCTGTTGAAAGAAATTACACCACAACTGAGAGGGAATTCGTAGCTATAGTTTATGCAATTAACAAATTTAGACATTACATAATAGGCTACAAGGTGTTTGTTTATATATACCATTCAACTATTAAATACCTTACCAACAAACCAATTGTGTGAGGTAGGGTTATTAGATGGTTGTTGCTCTTACAAGAATTTGATGTTACTATTATAGATAAATCAGGGAAGTCTAATGTGGTTACTGATTTCATTTCAAGAATGAACACTACAGGTGAAGAAGAACTAGTAGAAGATGACTTTCTAGATGAACAACTATTTGTTATTTCATCAAAATCTTCATGGTTTGCTGATATAGCCAATTACCTCACCAAATGGAAGTTTCCTCTACAATTTTTACAAAAATAAAAGAAAAATTTAATCAAATAAAGTTCTTCTTTTAAATGGATTAATGGAATGTTATTTAAAATTGGACCTGACCATGTGTTTCACAGGTGTGTGACAAATCTTGAAGATTATGCTATCATCAGAGCTTGTCATGACAAACCAGGAAGAGGTCAATACATAGCTCAAATAACCATACATAAAATCCTAGGAGTAGGATACTATTGGCCTCACCTTCATCTTCAAGTAAAAATATATGTCAGACACTATGATGCTTGTCAGAGAATTGGATAGCCTACTCTTTCAACAGAGATGCCTCTACACCCTCATCCTCAAATAGTTCTTGAACCATTTGAGAAATGGGTAATTGATTTTGTATGTCTTCTAGATTATCCTTCCAGAGGAAAAGTGTATCTCCTAGTATGTACAGACTATGTGACCAAGTGGGTAGAAGTGGAAGTATTAACTCATGTAAGAGAAGATATGGTAGCTAATTTATTATATTTGATAATCATGCAAAGATTTGGTGCTCCAAGGAAGATAGTCTCAGATCAAAGACCATAGTCCATGTCAAACATGGTAAAGCACTTCATGCAAGTATATCAAACTCAACATAGAAAAACATCTCCATACCATCCATAGGCTAATGGACAAGTTGAAGTCACCAATAGAGAACTTGAAACCATTTTAACGAAAGTTGTTAATTCTAGCAAAAATGATTGCGTAGATAAGGTACTAGAAGCTGTTTAGGCCTATAATACTACTTGGAAAACAACTACTAGATTTTCACCTTATAAATTGGTTTATGGTAAGAAGCCCTTATTCTCTATTGAATTTGAATTACAAACATTGAAAACAGTTGTAAAAGTAGGAATTAAATTAGAAGAAATACAGAAAGAAAGACTCTTACAGCTTAATCAACTTGATGAGATGAGGATGGAAGCACTCAAAATAACTAAATTGGTACAACATCAAAGAAAAGTTTAGCATGATTCACAGATCAAGCAACAGAAGTTTCAAAAGGGGGACTGGGCAATGTTGTTTGATTTCAAATTTCAATAGTTTAAATGAAAACTACAAACAAGGTGGTTGGGACCTTATTAGATTAAGGAGGTCTTTGAAAATGGTTCTATTAAGATAATACCTATTAATGATAGTAGAAGAGCTCTACTAGTCAATGGACATAGATTGAAGCTTTATCAAAACCTCTTAATAAAGAAGAATTTGTTTAAAAGGTAAAATATCAAGTAGCCTTTCTAGAGGACTCTGCTTCTTCCAGAGAACCTACTCCTTGATGATCCAATATTAAAAAAATAAAAAGAAAAAAATTAATAATAATAATATCAATAATGAAAATCCTTCTAGGCACACTATTTATAATGCATGACCACAAAACCAACTTGTTGGTTGGCTATGCATTGCGAAAGGGCTTTGGCTAGAAAACCAATAATGGCTATCCAAAGGGAAATATATATATATATATATATATATATAGTGACATGATGAGAATCTCTTTTATATATATATATATATAAGAGAATCTCATCATGTCACTATGATTGGTATTCTCCATGCAATAAAAGTTGTTCTTTCAACACCTGTTGACTAATCCATGTAAACTTATTTGTACAGAATAAATGGTGAGCAAAAGATAAATCTAAGTTCAAAAGTAAGTGAGACATATATTCTATTTATCTATGTTTAGTTAACTAATTTTCTTCAATTTAATTAATACTTATTCTATGGAGATGACCCAAACTTGAGCCTTCCAAAATGGAATGACATGACACATACCATAATGAAGAAGCATGCAAACGAGCTGCCAAAGGTGTATGGATAAGTGTGTAGCTTTGGTATAATCAATTGTATCATCAATAGTGATAATGATGGGATGTCATGAAATGGGTTTTAAATGAAGTTATAAATAACTATCACCATCAAAGTGCCATATCATCATTTCATCCAATTTGTAATAATTTGACAAAATGGCTATCACACTGTGTAGAAATGTGCAACACTAAATTGTACCAAGTAATCATATTAAAATATGGACTCATGTAGTTGTTCAGTTTCACAAAAACCATTTCATTTATATTGATTTCAATAGAAGCTGATCTATAGATCCTCGGTGATTTTTGCCTACAAATCCTCAGTGATTATTGCCTACAGATTTCAATAGAAGTTAGTCTAAACCCTAATGTAAGTTAAAGAAATAGAGTTGTCTATAAATATGAGTAAAAATGGAACAAAAAATGAGATCAGAGCCAAAAAATGCAACAAAGTTTCACAAAGACAAAGCTTCTATGGTAGTGTTTAGAGCAAATGGTTGGCTCTTTCATTAAAAATTTCTAGGGTTTCTACAAAATAATGGTAAGAGAATTCATCACTAACATCACCCCTAAGTTTTTAGTTGTTAAAGGCATTGTTATTCCTATTTAAACTCAAATTATAATTCAAATCATACAAGTTCCAAAAGAGGTAATGAGAGCTATAGGCAAAATTTCATTTAATGATTTAAGTATTCAGTTTAATGGTAATGAGCAGATTGGGAATTCATGTCTAATAGATTCCAATGGAAAATCAAAAGGGATTAGTATAAATTCACTTCCTAAACCTTAGAAATATGTAGCCAAGTGGGTACTCTAATATATCATCTGTGAGGAGCAATACAGTCTTTTAGGAGGAGACGCCATGAAAATGTTAATACAACTTAAATATGGGAGACAAAACCATCATTACAACATTAACCTCATATCCTTCTTATATGGTGCCCTTCAAATTATGACTACAACTCCTAATTCTGCTCTTAGGCACCATGACCTTATTCACCTAATTATCCAACATCACTTCATTCAACAAGGACAAGAGGTCTGAGAGGAATTTCATAACAGTGTAACACAACAAATTTCAAATCTGCCTGCACAAGAAACCTCAAATTTACCATATGAACATTCATCTCCATTGGCTACAATAGTTGAGAAAATAACTCCAAAGAAGAAATCACAGACTGTAGTCCCAACAAAAATTCCTTCTTCTTCTTCTTTAAGAAGAATCACAAGGTCTCAAATCCCTATAGTTTCAAGGTCCCCACAAGAACCTCATGAATATGTATTGTAACCAATTTCCTTGTTAGAAATAAGAAAATTGAAACAAAAGGTTGATACAAAACCTGAGAAGACTGAGAGTTTGATGGTTTAAAAGGAAAGATAACTAAGTGTAGCTCAAATAGTGACCAAAAGAAGGAGAAGGTTAATTTTGATAGATGAAGATGAACAAGAGGCTGCAAACATTCTAGATAGTCTTAAAAAGGTATCTCATTCCCCCATAGATCAACATATCCTTACAACTGTAGATGTTGAATAAACTCCTTTCAAAAGGAACTCTCCAATCATAATAGAGGAGCCAATTCTAGAAGAAAACCCAATCACGGTAGAAGAATCAAGAATGGCAGGATAACCACATGTTTTAGTTAAAACTACAATAAATAAAGGAAAAACTATATGCACAAATGAGAAAGGTGATTCCTCTCATCTAAATGATCCTATTATGTAGTTAACCTTGAAGCTTTCTAAAGTTTAAGCTCTAGAACAACAAAAAATAGCTGCCATTATTGACTTGGTTAGTCAATTGCATAATAATGATCATCTCAACTCATTGTTAGTACAAAAATTAGACACAACATGTAAAAATCATGTAGCAAAAGTTCATAGATTAGAAGAAATAATAAATAAAAGTGAAAGTGAACAAATAGAACTATAGATATATGTAGAAAATCTGAAGAAGGAGAATAGGAGATTGAAAAGTTTGGTAAACTCTTCCAAAGCACCTTCTCCTCCTAAGGTATTTGTTGACCAAATATGTCAAACAAGTTGTCCAGGTATTTCTACCTTGCAAATGCTAAATCAAATTAAAGAAGACTATTACATACTTAAATAGAAAAACAAAGTTGCAACTTCTTTAAACAAAATATTTGAAAATGAAAAGAAAGAATTAGAAGCTAAGGTCCAAGATTTAGAATAAAATTTATAGGATGCATGCAAATTAGGAGAATCTCTTTTGGCATATAGGATTCGTTCTCCTACATATAGTTTGTTTTTATTTGAATAATTTTATAGATGGCAGCTTCTAAGGATCTCTTATCATCTTTCTTACAAGATTTCAAGCCAAAAACATTTCTATAAATTTTCTATAATACTGAACATGATCAGTAGGATTTGATTTGTGAGTTTTACTTGCATGATTTGATCATAGGAGACCATGAGCACAATAATTTATTGATAAAATTTAATGTAGGAAAAGTTCAACTAAGGGCATTGCATTCTACATTAAAAAATCAACTAACATGGAAAAGTTGATTTGAGGAGTATACAAATCATGTTAAGACTATAGGATTGTGTATCAGACTAGCCTTTCCTATCCCCAGATTGATCAGACAAAATTTTAATTATGTTTGTCTAAGTGATGAAGATAAAACTCACTATTTACAAGATTTATATGATTATGTTATTTCTTTTGACTTTTTTTCAAGATAGAGTTTTTATTTAGTAGTGACTACAAGTGTGAAAAGATGGGTCCAAATTTTAGTGCCTCTTAAAAGATAAGAGGTCATGTCTCCAAATAACTTAAGATGGAGTATGAGGAGAGCTACCTCAATTTTAGAAATCTTAATAGAGGTAATAAATTTTGGAGGAGAAAAGAAATGGATTGGAATTAGATATAGACCCCCGTTGTTAATCATACCTATTCTAGGATGGCAGAGTTGGGCTCCATAATTAGAGGAGCAACTCAATATATGGAGAAAAATGATTCAAGAACATCAGGGATTTACAAGCAATTTAGACAAGCGTATAACAGATGAATTTGATGACTATGATTTCAGTCAAAGTGTGGAAAGTAGATGCTAGAGCTATGAATGCTAATGAATTTTTGCAATGGGACTTGCAAAAGGTAAAGCCTAGGAAAGATGATGAGCTCAGAATATGGCTCATTATTGACATGTTATTTCTCTCAATTCATCTCTCTAAAGATATTATCTTATGCAAATCATGGATTGTTAGATAGCTATTACATGGAAAGTAGATATTTGTCTTGTTTATATTGAACCAAAGACTAAACCTTTACTTTTTCATTAATGTCTAATACATAGCATGTTTTAGTGATTTTTGTTGTGAAGAATGCTCAGGAAGAAGACCCAGGTGATGTATAGTGAAATTTTAATTTTGATCTCCATCCAGCAGAACTATGAACTCACATAGAATGTTTCTACGGACTCTGCAAGCTTGTTTCTATAGACTCCATAGTCTTGTTTCTATGGACTCCATAGGCATGTTTCTATGGAATCTATAGGCTTGTTTCTATAGACTATATAGCATTGTTTTTAATGACTTTATAGGCTCATTCCTACCAACTCTATAAGGTCAATTATGTGGATTTTATAAATATAAAGCTACAAAAAGGGAAGCTAGTGGCCAGCTAAGATTAGAGGGAATCATTCCAGCTAGATGCAAATGAGGAAAATACCCATCTACTATTTTGTAGGATTTACTTTTGATAAAGTTGTATATATTTGGATCTTAGGACTATTATAGGATAGTATATCTATTTCATCAAAATAATTGGATCTCTTGCAAATCTAATCTCCTATCTTTTGATGAGTTGATCGACCAAGGAATATTATTTCTTTGCATCCTATTTTGAGTTGATTGTATTATTATAAAAGGTAAAACTTTTGTCATTGAAAATTATTAGAGAATAGAGGAAAGATACGGACAATCATATTATAGGTTTTAGTCAGATTGTAATCATTTCAATTTTATGAATTATCACTTCAATTTCTAGCATTGATTAATCTTTGTTCCTGAATCCGAGAGGAGCAAGGGCCCACTCTCCTTGGAACCAGGAATTGTGTATGATACTTATGTTATGTTCTATTAACTATTTATTATAACTAATTAGAATCTTGTTAATTTTTGCATTTATTCATAAAAATATCAAAACAAATTCATAGTTTAAAAGGCATTTCCTTATTCCAAATTTATTTCCTTTCCAAGAAAAGTGTGTTTTCTTTTACAACAAATGTGTGAAGCAAATCTCCTTTTCTAGTTAAACATCTCCATTTCCATGCAAGTGTAAATAGGAATGTGATTTTACTTTAAAGAAAAAGAGTGGATTTATTTGATTAAATATTTACATCTTTTCTTTTTCATCACAAGAGTGAATCAAGTAGTTTAGGACACATTTCTTTAATTAGTCAAAGTTAGAATAGGACCATCAAACACCCCCACAAGCAAACTTATAGATCTACCATCCTACACCTTACTGTAGATAGATTTAGGCACTAGCCCTGGTTGATAAGATATCAATTAAACATTGATTACATGAAGATTTAAATGACACGTGTCACTATATATTTCAAAAAATTCAAAATTTTGGAAATAGAGCATTTTCAAAATTTTCTAGTTTACTTATTTTCTTATGTTTTTAATTCTATGTTCATTAGTTTATTTCCCTAAATATATTAACAAGAGGTCATGTTCACTTCACCATCTCAAAAGTTATAGGGAAAATTTTTATTTTTTCCCTCGGTTCAATATTTGAATAAAAAATCAATTGTTAATATAAATAAATATCATTTGTGATCGCATTGTTATAGGTTTATTACATTAAGGAATCTTATAGAGTCAACATTTGCATTTAAAGACAAAGTGTGTATACACACTCAACTTCACATCTACTTTACATGAGTAATTTAACTTTATGCATCACTTGATTTAAGTGGGGGGAAATATTGATAAAAATTAAATTTTAGTGCTTAACAAAATGTATTCTTTTCATTCTTACCCTTACATGGTCTATTCACCATTTTTCTAACCCATAAATTATAAGAGAGCTTCCACAATGTTGTATATTTTTAAAATATCATGTATACATCCCTATTTCAATTTCATTCATCCATGTTCATCCCACATGTTCCTATTAGACCTGTCCCAATATTATCTAGTCTTCTAGGACTAGTATGCACTAGTCAAATAGGGCCACTCTATGTCTTTGTCCTCTAGTGTGGCCTTATCTATCACATTCCAACAATTAATTTTTTGAATTGAGATGTTTCACAATGGATCTCTTGGTGCCTTTTCATGTCAGTTAACAAGATGATTATAAGTATTATCCTATAACATCATATCAAGGCTCATCAATATACCACTATTCAATCTATCAAGGAAAATAACTTCACACCAAGACAAGAACTATTTTATCCTATTTAAACTATGTATAATTCTAACATTTCATGGCTAATTATAATTATTTTTCATTTCAGGTCAAAGGGCATTCATTGTCAACCATTTAAATAAATATTCTTGATATAGTCATTTTATTTACATCGCCACAAATCATAAAATCCCTCTACGAGGTAGAACTACATCAACGTATTTTTATCACCATGTATCAAACATTCACTAAAATAAATTAGCCTTTGGCCTTGGATAATATTCAAAAAGAAAAGATTCAATTTATTTGACATTTAGATGAGGTATTTATCACTTTATGAATTTACTCAATGTAGTTAATGGATCTAAAAATGTTGTCAAAATTAATCAAACTAAGAAAAACTTATCTTATGGGTTGTAAACTGAAAAAAAATTAAATAAAACATGGATGATGAGTTATGATGAGGGAAATATTATTGATGATGAGGGTCCTTGATGGAGTGATCAAGTATGATGAGTGATAATGATAGAGTGATTAGAATGAAAAAGTTTCTACCAACTTTTATAATGATTCAAATGACCCTTCAACTTCTTAAAATTTATAATTATGTACATTATCATTATTTTTAGGAAATCAACACCATTCTAGTTGCATAACGAGAGAAAATAAAGTTAAGCATTAGACATTTAATCTTTTAGATTATATAGAACATATCATAATATAAATTTGTTGTTGTAGTTATAACATGGTTATCATTTCTAGTTTACTTTCATTTATCACTATAGAATATCATATATAACCCTCTTAACTTGCATTAATTAGGTTTTCCCCTCAGTATCCTCATAGGCCCTAAATCATTGGGTTATTATCAATAATTAGTCATTTAATCCAAATATCATTGATTGTAACTTGATTTTTCAAAGGAAAGAGTTGATTATTAATAAGTTTTTAAGTAATTTCATGATTATGAAGTGTTTTTATATCTTCAGTATCTTTTAAATATTTAACAATAAAATTAAAGTGAGAAGGTTGAGTATCACTTGTATAAGTTATGTCATCTAATGTATTGTAGTTTGGATATAGAAATACACATTCTATTTTATAATTAATCTAATGATAGATATATTAGCTTGATTATTTTACAATCCATCCATTACATCATAATATTTTTCAATATACAGCCTAATTTTTGGAGCTTACAAGAGATTAAAAAGCATGTTTTTGATGCTTTCACTATGAAATTGATGAAGATTAAGATAAGATATTTCAATATTTTCCCTAGAACACCTACTCATAATATGGTCCACCTCATGATAGGTCATCATAAATTTAGAAACATTTCAATTATAACAAGACATGGCTACATAAGGCACTGTGTTTCTTTTATAATCAACAAGGTAAGTAAGACATAAACATGACACACTATGACAATTACATTGAACCCTAACATGTATTGAAATATATTATAACATTATATGATTTTGTTTTTGAATCATATATTTGAACATGAATACTAAATATTTTCACAATAATAAAAGCATAAAAAATAATGTATGTATTCTAAGAATATATTATGTAGATGTAAATGTTTGAAATTATGACATAGTAGAATTACATCTAAGATTTTTTTTTTTGTAACAAGATATATATTTTAGATATAAGGATAAAAAATAAACATTAATACCTACAATCTAAGGTAAGGATTTGATTATTATGACTCTAAGAATAACCTTAAGAAGAGACACAAGACATCAAAATTTTGGTAAACACACTATGATTTGGAAAAAAAATCAAAAAAATTGAGAATGACTTAGATCTTGGAATGAAAAAAAAATAGAAACTAAGAATAGTGAATTTAAGAGCATGTGATAGAATAAACTATTGAACAATTAGATGGATTGAATTGGAACTATGTAAAAAAATGATGTAATGCTATGGTGAGGGGAGGACTATTATACGGACTATTATATTTACCATATTACTAGGGGAGGATTGAAATTTGAAACTTTTGAACTCTAATAAGGAAATGAAATTACTATGAAAATTTACTATGTTTTGGGGATAGTGAGGGGAGGACTATTATACTAATATATAAAAATTAACATTTATAAATTTTAATTGTATTTATTTTATTAAATTTTATTTAATAATTTTTAAAATATGTTTGAGACATTTAAAACATTACCAAAATTTAATGGATGCACCCCTTGTAACATTAAATGTCACCTAACCTTTTACTATTGTACATTTATTCTTAAATTCTTCTTTCTTATTTTACCATGCCTTCCTTTAATTTATGTATTTTTAAATTTTCATTTATTTATTACAATTTTCATTTGATAACAAACATTATAAATAATAATATATTATAAGTTAGTCATTTGTTAATGCTTAATAGGAAACCTTCTCACTCTTTATGACTTTTTCCTATTCAATATATAAAAAGGTGGTGTAAACCTAATGCTCTTTGCATCACAGTTTTGTTGGATTATAAAAATTAAAAAAACACAAAAAAGAAAGATTAACTCAATTTTTTTTCTTAATTGCATACATGTATTAGTGTGTAGTTTTTTTTTATAAAATAGACATTTTTTTAATTGTGGAGCCACTAAAATCTTACATTTACTAATTAAAAAAGGTATGTAGTGAGGAGATTTTTCATAACTAACATTCATCTTGTGTAAAAATTTGATTAGAGGAGGTTGTTCAACTTAGATCACTTTAATAATGTTTCAATATTCCACTTTGTTTTATTAATCCAATGAATAAATGGTAAACATTTTACAAATTATTTTTAAAATAATAATATACAAATTCTATGTGACTCCCATTAGAGAAACTGAATAATTTGCTTGAAAATCTAACATAGTCCAATATTTATAAAATCTTGAGAAATCAGATTGAACAATTGGAAGATGTAAAGAAATAATACAAAATCCATTATATCCAATTTACATCTATCATGGAGGAAAGAGTTGGAAAGTGGGAATGATGGTTTTCTAATTAACCAATTGTTTTAAAATTTTGATCAATAAATTCAAATAAGTAAAAGGGTTAAATGTGTGATATTTCACATTATTAAACTATAATTTTTTAAATAAAAAATCAATTACAAAATTTGAACACAAATAACACCCTTCTTACATAATTCCAAACACTTGAAAACTTGATTAGATCACCATCATTTTAAAATTAAAATCTTTAATTGATAATAGTAAAATTTTTGTAATATTATATATATATATATTATCTAGTTTATTGAAGAGATCCTATCAAGATAATATAATTTTAATTTTATCTTTAAAAAAAACATTGTTTATATGAAACATACATGTGACAATTATCAATTAATTCAATTCATTATTTATGTTTATGAATGCCTCTAACAACATTAAGCTTGGGCATAATTTAATTTAATATCAATTTTTTTAAATCATATATTTACCCTCACAAATAAGGAAAAAATATTAGGATGAAAATAGGATACATTATAACTTTATGCAAACCAGATTTCTTAGCCATTGAGAAAAAATGTGCCTTACAAAATAAATAAATAAATAAATATATAAATAAAAATAAAATAACAAATTTTCTATTATATGACATATTTCAAGTTGAATAAAAAATATAACATCATAGCCAATCAAATGTATATCATTGTCATTTTAAATATTCAAATTTAATCTTTAAGAATATTTACACAGACATGAAAATATATTCATGTAGAAAGGCATTTGTATATTAGCTTAAAGAACCGGTGCTTGCAGATATTTGAAATTAGCCTTGGCATCTAACCATTTACTAGTGTTGTTATTGACAACCTTAGAACACTCCTGCTTTATCATGGCCAATGAAAAATCTTGGTAAAATTCAGCCTATCTGGGAGCATAGAAGGATACTTCTACTACTTTGTGTGTGATATTGGTGGCCATAAACCCTGGTCAACAAAGAGTAGACCTTTCCTCCAAATTTTAAAATTAAAGAAAGGCCATTCCATCTACAACACGCATCAAAATTTAGGTTAAATATATGCACGCAAGGTCTTACAAGAACAAGAAACCAATAAACCACTTAACTAAATATTGATAAGCATTTAGGGCTAGTAATTACTTACCATTACCATTACTTAAGCGTCAGTTTTCCCCTGGAGAAGAGGAAGTGGTGTAATCTACAACATCGCTAACTGGTACCACCGTCTACTAACGCAAGAGGCCACCATCTACAAAATGCTTCCCTATTGACAAACAATTACCAGATCTTCTTATACTACATATGTGGATGATTAATGGATACATTATGCACACAACATGAATCAGTCAAAATCTGAATAGATGAAAAATGGAGTTTATGCATTACACATATGGATGATTCGAGGACATGGTTTGGGTGGGATTTATTTAATTTAAATCTCTCTCCTAAACTACCCCTTCCGGTGGTTAAAATGTAACTGATCTATTTGGTAGTGGTTAAAACGTAATGGAGTGGCAGTAGACAGTGTAACCAGCTAGTCTTTCAGCGTGGAATGCCAGCGTGGCAGACCCTAACGAACACTCTTGCTGGTTAGGTTAGGATCAGCGATAAAGATGGAACTTGGGTGGATGGATGGTAATATAGTAAGTTCTGAGCCAAAACTAAGAGTTGATAGTATACGTGCAGTGATGAGGAAGGTATACTTCTTTTAATGTAATTTGGTAAAGAGAGTTTTTAATTAACATGTGAATTATAATGTTAAATTGTTGGGATCATTGATCAATTATTATTTTCATATTTCAATGTTTCTTTTTATATTTCAATAAATATAATAACTAATTTTAATGTAGAGATATTATTCTAAAATTTTGTAAATTAGCAGTTGTTTCGAAGGTGCAAGGAATGTCAGAAAGAATTGCAGATATTATCATGAGCATGTGGCATGATGTGGTTTGAACTCATGCTTTGGTAGGCCGGTTTGACAACTGCAATCTAATCCATCAAATATCAGGTCTACATGTGGCTTGGGAATGATGGTGAACCACCTTATCTCTAAATAAATTTGACTCTATGTTTCTACGAAATGACATCAATCCATTAGTCCAACTTGTCCACTATTTCTTAGAAGCATGTTTGACACCTGGTTTTTACGTAGACAAATTTAAATATCATAATATTTAAATGGAATGTTAGTCTATCATGAGAAAAAATATGACATTATATTTTTTTACAAATAGGATATATAAAACTATAAAAGAGCTTAGGAAAAAAGATGATCAAAGACTTTTCTTTTGTAAAATTATAAATTTGGGAAATGTATAGAATGGTATATTACAAAGAGCTAATACAAATGAAGTGGAAAAGGTAGTTCTGAAAGTTTTTTTTTTCCTTTGATTTCCTTACATTTACATATTGAGAATCTTTCATTCTTGCAAACCATTCAAATGTAAAGTAAGGATATATATATATATATATATATATATATATATATATATATATATATATATATATATATATATATATATATATATATAGACACACAAACACACACACATATACATATATATAGAGCATACTCTCAGTATAGCAATGAAGGTTAAGCCCTGATGATATATGTTGCCAATATCAACTATTAATTTTTCAAGGGTCATTCCCTATGATTAATTTATGGTTAGACCCCATGACTTTTTGATAGGTAATTGCCTACGATTTCCTCGAATAATAGGAGGAACTGGAATATACAAAGCATTGTTACTATCTCATGGTGGACCAAAATATTTCTTGAATACAACAACTATGTACATAAGTAATGATGGTGGCTTTGTGTCTAGACCATAAACAATGTAAACAATTTTTTGAACAACTCCATTAACCAATCCATTTTTCACCTATAGAATTAATGTTAGCATGATTTTTTGTCTGTTACATACAAGTATGGTTGATTCAACTTGACTATCATTTTGGCAACATGTCTCCGTAGTTCTATTTTGTTCAGCTATATAGATTGCAACTATAACATTTAAGGATTTTAGCATTTATATATTATGCATTGCTTCCAATATGTTAGTTGCCTATAAGTGCATTGATTCTTTAAAATAATGTTATTCTTTTACAAACTTTAATGATGATGTCCTTCACATGAGATTAGACCAATCATTTTTTGTAGGGCTTACATTTACGAGACTTGATGTAATTTTTTTGAGGTCTAAATATTATTCTATGCATCCTTGTTTGTGAGAATTTGTTTCTAATTTCACAACAGTATCAAATGTGTGCTATAACATATGACCAAAATACTTACTCACATACATTGGAATGCCATTTATAGGTGGAATCTTTCTTAATTCCCAAACAAGTATCATTGAACAACCACTAATGTTTTTATTGTTAAGGTGTGAAAAGGCTTCACACATCTGATTATTTATATTACCAAACATCTTTGGCCTATGAATCTCATTTCATCTAAGTATATATTCAATGTACATCTCATTTCCTCTTGAAATTTTATTAATGTGTGCTCATCAATGGGTTGCATTTCTTGAATAGGAATGTAGAGGGATGAATTTATCATTGATGCATTGATGTTAAATGTTTCAAGACTAGTTAGAGATAGAATAAGCAGGGGATATTTAACTATAATAGTAACCAAATCTAAGAATTTTTTGATGAAACTTATAAGGAATGATTTACATGTATTTATTATTCCATACATAATCATGTGGAGGAGGATGGATGCTTTCTTTTGGGTAATAATTATCAAAAATGTTAAATACATGTTATTGCATAGTTGACAACTAATACATTGATAGGTTGGTTGGGGAACCGTTATATGTTGCTATCACATATGTACATTTCTAGTATATAAATTGACGTGTAGATATGTGTATGCTTAGTGGTACATCAAAATGAGTCCAATTATGTTTATTATCAAAGTCACAATGCCCAACCTTTGTAATGTTATCAATATCATGGTTCCTTAAGGAGTGTATTCATGAGAGGAGTTTTCACTCACTCATTTACCTATTGGAAATTCCTATATCTATATTGATTTTATTGGAGTCACTATTGGAGTCAAGTGTGATGTTGACATCTACACATGTTCGTTCAATATCCCATGGATCATATGAGTCTTTGAATTGATCCTAGTTTGTAACTATTTATTCCTTCTTTCAGCCTATGTCTATAGTAAAATTCTGGAATTGCTTGTAAATCAAGAGATATGCCTAAGATAAAAGTTTAAATGAAGGGGAATAAACCCAAGGTGTAAAAGATAATAAATGAAATATTCAAAGAATAGACCAACTAGCTCTTTGTCTCCATTCATTATTTTTTTTCATACTATTATAAGACCAACTCTGTTCTACTTCAATGAGTGGGATGGTCTCCAAAAATTTCAGATGTTCGTGCAATATGGCAAGATTTCCTCTATTGGAATGATATGAAAGAACCCATTGAAGGTCATTTTCCCAATGGATAAGGTAATAAATCTCTTACTACAAAATGTTAAAGGTAGTTTATGCAGCATGTCACATGTTTCCTATGTGCCTAATTCTTGATCAATAATCATTTCATAAATAACTTGTTGAAAGCACTAATTTTTTAGTTCTCTATGAAAATAGTAAATTATATTCTAGTTTGTATATGGTGGTAGCTTTCATATTTATTTTCATCCTTGGCTGCATACTTTGATATCATATGTTTTATTTTCTAATCTAATTATTTTCAACATAAGGATGTCAAGTTTTTTAGTTTGATGAGATAAATTCCCAAAAATTGAGTAAGTATCTTGGGGAAAGCTTATAGTTTGGCTACTATATTTTTGTGGTTCACCATATGCATGCATTACCTATAGTATTTGGTTCGTCTAAACAATAACCATTTTCTCTACTTATTTTAGGTTTGAAAGAGATGTAGCTTGTATACTTGGGTCTGTGTTATTATCAATAGAAAAATAATAATTATTTTTATCATCAATGCAATGGTGAAAAGGGTGGTTTTAATTGTAATGTTTTATTTAGATACCTGGATATAACTCATTACAAGTCAAGCACACATATTCTAAGGGTAGATCATCCAATCTTTCATGGAATCATCTATGGACCTCTATGATATCATCATTTGGCATAGAGAAATCAATATTTGTTGTATCCACAAAGTATTGAAGGCACCAATGTTAGTTAATTTGATCCTCTTGGGTTGTATAATGATATCAGTCCCACTTATTTATATTGATTTTTTTCATGTATGCCTCTAATAATAATGGTGGACATGTTATATACCTAGGTCTTGTACATTTTTGTGTTCATATTTAATTTTAAGTTGGAGTAATAAATGGTGCATATAAGTAAAGATTTTAGAAGAAAATTGGAAGCTTATATTTATGAATATTATAGTTCATGTAACTGTAGCATGAAAAAATCAAGCATGTATATTATATTTTATGGGATTGTAGCACTAAAAAAAGCATCATATATACAAATTTTACATGTTCAAATTAACAAAAATTACAAGTGATAAAATATACATAATTATGTATATCTATCACATTACATTAGGTTGAGAATAATCAAATTAGGATTCGGTAGTGTAGATTCATCTTTAATTGTACCTATAAAAGTACAATGCATTTATTCTTTATCATTATACAATTTTAATCATGTAGACATAGTACAATGATACTGGAAAAGGAGAACTTTTTAAAAATACCTCCCAAGTATCATTGGGTGATGCTAATAGATCATATAAGATGTGGGATGTGATACCTAAAATTTCGTCAACAACAACATCAGATTCCATTATCCATATGATGAAGTCATGTCTTCTGATATTAAGTTCAAAGTGTACTTTTAATCAAAATGATGTACTTCAAGGCTGCACTTTTGACAATGCCAAGTTTAATTATATTTTTGAGATAATTTATTCTTACATTATCTATTATTTTGGACATATACACATAAATGATATCAAAAAGTGGATATTTTCATGTCAATGAATGTAGTTGTTAACAAAAATGTATTCAATTTCTAAAGAACACTTGATTTATGTATTTCTATGATTGATCAATGTTTAGTAGTTCTCCTACTTAGTCATGAGGATGATAATTTTAGTCCATTCTCCTCAAAACATCTCCATAGTTGATGTGCTTTAGTATATTTGGATTAATAAAGAACCGTGTCTGAGTTGGTTCCAATTATTTTTCTTCTATATGTCTGAACCTTGACCTTTTTGATTGCAAGAATTAGAGGAGGTTGTTTAAGATAATCACACATTTTTACTATATGTTGGATCTCTTCCTCATAGATAAAAACCAATAGGGATACCTTAATATCACAATCATAGATATCTTGTAGAAACAAATTCCTTCTCACACTCAAACTTTAATTGGGTTGCATGAAAGTGGCAATGGCAATAATTGAAACAACAAAACCTATTGTATCATTTTTATGTTTGTAATTGCATCTTGTATGTGTTTTATTTATTTAAAATAAAATTAAAATAATAGAATAGTGAGGTATTCCTAAGGACAATATTTTACAATTGATTCCATAGTAAGTGTAATTTACCATGGACTCTTAGTATTGTTGTATTATTCATTTTCATATTTAAAAGTTGATTTTGAAATAAAGTATATCTTTCCAACGTGAACTTGCTTGGATTAATGACATGTAACCTCACCAAAAGAAGGAATAGTGATGTCATCACCTTCATTATCAAAAATGTTGAAGCTAAATACCTATCCTTGACCATTGGAATTTTGAGTAATTATGAAGAATACCCTTTTTACGGACCCATCCATTTATAATCTAGTTTCTTTTGTAAGGATTTAAATCTCTAATTGAAATGTGTGGCACTGTGCCTAAACTTTATCTTTTAGATGTTGATGTTGGCATTCTAGTATTTTAAATTTTCTTTCCATGATTCTCCATTGCTGAAATGGTTTGTTTCTAGCTATGTGGCAATGTTGGGTGTGCATATATGCAATTTGGGGAGATCCCTATATCTAAACCAAAAAAATTAATTAAAACACATTTATTTTATATGGACAATGGAATTAAATAAATGAAACAAGTCAAGCATGATTGAATGGAAAAATGTACATTCATTGAAGGCATATGTGTTTGTCTAAATGTTGAAATAATTAGTATAACAATTGAAGATTTATGAGCTTTTTTTGATAGGAATATATTGGAGAATGCTTGTGAATAGTGTTTCAATGTTAGGAATGTTTTTTACTTTAGTTCATTTTATTGGTGTGAAATATAAATTATATTATATAATTATGTATTTGGTGTGATATTTCAATTTTTGTGTACGCTGTAATTCTAGTCAAAGTAGGTACACTAAGAAGCATGTGTGAAATAAAAACAAAAACTGATCTTTTCATGTCATGAGGTAGATATTAATAATACTATAAATTAATTTGATACAAAATGTTTAAAGTTACACTAATCTTTTAATAATTTTTTATTTTGGGTACATGTCATTTCTTTAATTTTAGGTTCATCTGCAAATGATGTACAAGGTTCAAATGATACACAAATAATTGTCTCATTCAAAGGGCTAACAATTGAATATGTAAAATATGTGTTTGATACTATAATAATTTTTTACTAATTAAACATTATATCCATGCTATAAAACTAAAAATGAGATTTTGAAAGAACATGATTTACTATACATTAATATATAAAATATGAATTACATGCATGGTACTAAAATTATGCAAAATATTATTCTAATTTTTAATGTATGTATACAATTAAAATTAAGGGTACTTAAAGTAAGCAAAATATTATTTTAATTTGTTACAAATAATTATATACTTGATGCATGAAATTTAGAAATAGCTTTGTAATTTTCATTCATAGTAGGTGTTAATCATATATTAAGCTCAAATTTATAGAATCCAATTATAGAATAATGATATAAACATATAGTATGAGTATATTAATTTAATATTATGACAATAAAAGTATAATTGTTTTTTTTTCTAATCATGTAAATGTTTACCAATTTTGATGCATTCAATTTATGATATTAGAAGTTTTCTATGTAGTGTGTGACAAAATAAATAAATAAATGCATGTATAAGAAATTACAAAAATATATTTGTGATGCACATGTTTGTTTTAATATGTTTCTTATGTTTTTAAGAGTATGTTTTTAAGAGGACTTTTATCAATGACACTATTTCTAAGAAATACATTGTTTTGAAAATAAGTATATAATTTTGAAAACTATGTAGTTTTTATAAATAATTTTTCAATTCAATAAAAAAATAAAATTCTAATATTTTCAAGGTTTTCTATTCTCCAAGTTTAAAACATAAAATTTTAGTAAATAAAATATATAGAAAACCATCCCTTTAATATATGTTTTGTTTTATTTTCCCCCTATTTTTTAATTTTATAATGAGTTGTTTTTTGTAAAGCTTTAAGAATTTTATTTCGTGTCACAAAACCAAATTTATAGCTTCTCTTACCTAAAACTATGGATTGATCCATTTATTCCCTTAAGGGTGATGATAAAAAGAGGTTTAGTAGGGATAAACATGTGATTTAGTACAAAATATGAAATTTTATTAATTTAGTATTTTAATGGGTCTACATGCATTAACATAAGAGTCACAAGAGTTTACACATGATTTTTAAGGATTTTATAAATATGATATATGTAAGAATAATATTTGATTTAAATATATTATATTAAAAAAATAGGGGTTAGAGATATTTTAGAGTTCTTACATACAATCCAATCTAAATTAAAATCTTGAAAATAAATTAATTAATAAAAAAATGAAAATAATATTTATTATATTAAGTTGGTTTATATTTCTTTCATTTCTCTCAAAAAAAAAACTATATATCTAAACATTAAATTTATCTTTTTCAAATTTCTTAAGTAATAAAGGTAAAATCCAACTATATTAAATTATACAAATATATATTGATGTGATTTATGTTTCCCTTAATTTTTTTCTAAAATGATAGTTTAAGCATTAAAAACGTTGTCTAAAGTTTTTGTAAATAATTAAGTCAATCTTTTTTTAACTAAATATAAAATATATCTATTTTGTAAAAATGGACTAGATATTAAGTGACAAAAATGGAGACCTGTAATTTGGTAGTGACATTTTTTTTTCTTAAATATTGGAAATTTATATTGCGCATGGTTGTAAGAGAAGAGGTTGCATGTGAAGCCCATTATTTATACATATGATGCAATCTATTTAGCCTATGTTATAAAGATATGTAATTTAATAATTATGTCTTATTGAATATTCTATTAGTAGAATAAATGTTATATTTTTCAATAATTTACACAAAATATATTTATTATAAATCAACAAGTTTTTATATTTAGAAAAATAGCACTAAAAAAAACTCTATTGTATTCATTTTTTTTAATATTCATCCTTAAAGAAAAGGGAATAAATTAATTTTTTATTAAAACTAACTTAATATTGTTATTGATGATGAATTTTAATAAGAGTTATCAGGTTTTAATAATATATATTTTTTCTTACTATTGTAGAAAATTTTAAACATTGTTGAGATTATGATTCACGATTGGTACAATCATAAGAAATGAAAAATATTTAAAATATTATAGTATGCAACTAAAATAAATAAATACTTGAATCACATTAAAAACAAAAAATAGTACATGTCTTATCAAAATTATGACACAGTTATATAGAAAAAGAGGAACTAGAGCATATTTTTTTTAATGATTATTTGTTTTATATACTTTCAATTCAATGTAATATTATAAAAAATATGAGTTGTGACATTTTAAATGACTTATTTAATTTCATGTAGTGAGAAAATAATGTAACATTATAAATATGATAGTTCACATGATAAAAAATATATTGAGATGCAAAAAATACATAGTCATACACATTTATTAGATTGAATACAAGAAGTGTGTAGATGGGTATTCATAAAATATTGAACTTATGTTAGTGTGCTACACAAGACCTTCTTGCAGATGGAAATATTTCCCACTTTGGTATGCTACAATAAACCTTATTGAAGGTCTATTTCCCAATAGAAAAGGTAACAAATATTTTGCTAAAAAATGTTAAAGGTAGTTTTTGTACCATGTGGCATGTTTATTGCACACTTATTTCTTGAGAAAACATTATTTTCCAGAAGAAATTATTATATTTACTCATTATTGGGTTCTTTATTACAACAATAGATGACATTCTAGTTATCATATGGTGGTAGATTTCATATTTGTTTTCAACCTTAAATGCATACTTTTCTATATATTTTAGCAAAACATGGCAATAGTTAATTGGTTGGTAGTATACATTTTCATGATATATTGAGAGTATTATTATATTATGGATGTTGACCCTATCATCATTCAAGGAAAGGTGATTGATCTAGGAGGATTGAGGTCACTAGATCAAACCATACTTTACCATAGTGGCATGTACAACCTTTTGTTAACATCAACAACTATGTCAGTTTGTGTCATGCCTACATGCCTATTTATTCCTTGAAATTCCACTTTTGCTTTATTTTACAACTCTTGTAGTATCTTAAATTTATCTAATATCCCATCAGTAATGATAGTTAATGATCTCAATATATATTTTTATAATGAAAAGCTTTATACTGGTTGTTGTAATGATTCAAATGACCCTTCATCTTCTTACCATTTATAATAATGTACACTATCATTATTTATATGTAATTGACACCATTCTAGTTGGAGAACGAAAGAGAATAAAGTTAGGCACTAGACATCTTATCTTTTAGATTGTATAGAACTTAGCATAATACAACTTTGTTTTTGTAGTTATAATGTGGTTATCATTTTTGGTTTACTTTCATTTATCACTACCAAATTTCATATATAACCCTCTTAACTTGCATTAGTTAGGCTATCCCATTAGTCTCCTCATGGGCCCTGAATCATTTAGTTATTATCAATAATTAATCATTTAATCCAAATATCATTAATTTTAACTTCATTGTGCAAAGGTAAAAGTTGATTAATAATATATATTTAAGTAATATCATTATTATTAAGTGTTTTTATATCTTCAGTATCTTTCAAATATTTAACAATAAAATTAAAGTGAGAAAGTTGAGTATCACTTTTAAATGTTGTGTCTTCTAATGTATCGTAGCTTGGATATCCAAATACACATTACATTTTATAATTAAATAAATGATAGATACTTTTCTTTATTATTTTACAATCTGTCCATTATATCATAATAGTTTTCAATGTGCAACCTAATTTCTGTAGCATGTAAGAGAATCAGAGGCTTGTTTTGGATGATTTCACCATGAAATTGTTGAAGATTAGAAGAAGATATTTCAATATTTTTCTTAGACAACCTATCCATTATATCATCCACCTCATGATAGGTCATCATAAATTTGGAAACATTTCAATTAGAAAAAGACATGGCTATATAAGGCACTTAGTTTCTTCACAATTAACAAGGTAAGTAAGACATAAACATGACACACTATGACAATTACATAGAACCCTAACATGTATTGAAATATATTATAGCATTATATGATTCTACTTTTGAAACATATATTTGAACATGTATACTAAACATTTATACAATAATAATAGCATAAAAAATAATATATGCACTCTAAGATTATATCATGTAGATGTAAATGTTTAAAAGTATGACATAATAAAATTATGTCTAGGAATATTTTTTGGTAATAAGATATATATGTTAGATATAAGGATATAAAATATACATTAATACCTAAAATATAATGTTAGGATTTGAGTATTATGATTCTAATAATAACCTTAAAAAGAGAAACAAGATATCAAAATTTTGGTAAGCATGTTATGATTTGGAAGACAAATTCTAAAAATTTGAAAATTATTTAGAACTTGGAATGAAAAAAAAATAGAAACTAAGAATAATGAATTTAAGAACATGTGATATAATAAACAATTGAACAATTAAATAGATTGAAATGTGAAACTATGTAAAAAATGATGTAATGTTAGAGTAGAGAATCCATCAAACAAACTTAATTTTTTTCTAGAAAACTTATCATAATTTGAACACTTTCAAAATCTTACACTCCATATTTTTTATTACTAGAATTTTTAATGTTTTCCTTTTTCTAGAAATTAATATAAAAACATAAATTCATTTGATAGTAATGCTATTTAAGTATGGGCTCCAAAAAAAAAATCTATTATTATTCTACAACTTTCAAACTCCAATAAAGAAACAAAATTACTATGAAAATTTACCATATTTTGAGGATTGTGAGGGGAGCACTATTATAATAATATATTAAAAATAATATTTATATATTTTAATTTTATTTATTTGATTAAGTTTTATTTAATAATTTTCAAAATACATTTGAGATATATAAGACATTATTAAAATATAATGGATGTACCTTTCATAACATTGAATTTCACTTAACCTTTTTACAATTGTACACTTATTTTTAATTTAATTTTATTTTATTTTACCATATCTTCCCTTAATTTTTTTACTTCTAAAATTTTGTTTATTTATTATAATTTTCACTTCATAACTAACATTACAAAAAGTAATATATTATAAGTTAGTCATTAATTAATGCTTAATAGGAAACCTTCTTTCTCTTTATGACTTTTCCTATTCAATATTTAAAAAGGTGGCATAAACCTAGTTTTATTTGCATCATCTTTTTTTCATAATTTCATCACTTTTGCATCACAGTTTTGTTGGAGCATAGAAATTAAAAAAACACATAAAAAAAGATTAACCCATTTTTTTTAATCTAATTGCATACACGTATTAGCGTGTAGTTTGTTTATAAAATAGACATTATTTGTTGTGGAGCCACTAAAATCTTACGTTTAACTGATAAAAAATGTATGTAGTAAGGACATTTTTCATAACTAACATTCATCTTATGTAAAAATTCGATGAGAGGAGGTTGCTCAGCTTAGCTCACTTTAATAGACGTTTCAATATTCCAAATATGTTTTTTTTTAAAAATCTAATGAATAAATGGTAAACATTTTACAAATTATTTGTAAAAATATTTATATATAAATTTATGTGATTCTCATTAGAAAAACTAAATAATTTGCTTGAAAAACTAACGTAGTGCATTATTTATAAAATCTTGACTAATGGGATTTGAATAATTAGAAGATGTAAACAAATCCAACAAAATACATTATATCCAATATGAATTTGGAACATAGTTTGATATTTATCATGGAGGAAAGAGTTGGAAAGAGGAAATGGCGATTTTTTAATTAATCAATTGTTTGAAAAAAAATATTAATAAATTCAAATAATCAAAAAGGGTTAAATGTATGATATTTCATATCGCCCTTCTTACATAATTCCAAGCACTTGATTATATTAGCATCATTTTGTAAGTAAAACCTTTGATAACAATAAATATATTTGTAACACTACTAATAACAATAAATATACTTTATTTTTTTCATTCAATAAATTATCTAGTTTATTAAAGAGATCCTATAAAGATAATATAAACATTTAATTTAATATTTTTAAATATAATTCATCTATATAAAACATAGATGTGACAATTATCAATTAATCCAATTCATGATTTATGTCTATAGCTGCCTCTGACAATATTAAGCTGGGGCATAATTTACCCTAATATCTTTTTTTTTTTATAACATATTTACCATCATAAATAAGAAAAAAATATTTGGATTAAAATAGGCTACGTACATTATAATTTTTATGCAAACCAGATTTATTAGCCATTGAAGAAACAGCAGCAGCAACAACAACAATAGAAGATTATCTATTACATGACATATCTCCAGTTGACTCGAAAATATAACATCGTAGCTAATCAAAAATACATCATTGTCTTTTTAAATATCAAAATTTAAACTTCAAACAGATTTACACATAGACATGAAAATATATTCATGCAGAAATGAATTTGTATATTAGCTTGCAGATCTTTGATTCAGACCACCGGTGAAATTTAGGTTGACTGTATGCACGCAGGGTCTTATAAGAACCAGAACAAGAAGAAGAAACCAAGAAACCATATAACTAAATGTTGATAAGCATTAAGGGCTAGGAAACCAAGAAGAAGAATTACTTACCATTACTTAAGCATCGGTTTTCCCTTGAAGAAGAGGAGGAGGTGGTGTAATCTACAACATCGCTAACTACTACCATCGTCTACTGACGCAAGAGGTCACCATCTACAAAATGCTTCCCTGTTAAGCAACAACTACCAAATCTTCCTGCATTGCACATGTGGATGATTAATGGATACAGAACACACAAAATATGAATAAATCAAAATGTGAAAACATGTAAAATGGAGTTTATGCACTGCACATATGGATGATTCAAAATTTCAATCTCTTTCCTAAACTACCCCTTCCCCTTCGAGTGGTCAAAATGTAACTGATCCATTGGTGGTGGTGGTCAAAACATAATGTAGTGGCAGTAGACGATGTAACCAGCCAGTCGTTCAGCATTGACTGCCAGCGGGGCAGGTCTCCCTGAACGCTCTGCCTAGTTAGATTAGGCTCAGCGGCAAAGTTGGAACTTGGATGGATAGATGGCAATATATTAAGATCTGAGCCAAAACTAAGAGCTACGGGAATAAGCATGTACTAGTATAGGAATTACATGTTCAAAGTTATATCTGGTTATAAGATGGGCGGACGAAATAAGCATGATGTCCGAAATGTAATTTGGTAAGGAGAGTTTATGATTAACATGTGAATTATAATGTTAAATTATTGGGCTCATTGGTCAATTATTATTTAAATATCTCAATCTTTCGTTTTATATTTTAATAAATATAATATATAATCTTAATGTAGAGATATCAGTCTAAAATTTTGTAAAATATAAGTTGTTCCGAAGTTGAAAGGAATGCCAAAAGGAATCATAAACATTATCATGAGCACATGGCATTATGTGGTTTGACCTCAAGCCTTTGTGGGACAGTTTGACAACTACAGTCTAATCCATCAAAGATGGGGGCTACGTGTGCCTCAAGAATGATGGTTACTACACAAACCACCTGTTCTATATTTTGACTTTATGTTTTTACCACATGGTACCAATCCATTAGTCCATCTTGTCCAATGTTTCTTCCAAGCATGTTTGACACTGGGTTTTCAGTTAAACAAGTTTAAATAGCATAATATACAAATAAAATGTTAGTCAATCATCAAAAAATGAATTGCATTTGTACACATTGTATTTTTTACAAATAGGTTATACAAAACTATAAAAGAGCTTAGAAAAAAGGATTATCAAAGTCTTTTCTTTTGTAAAATTACATTTGGTAAATGTATAAAATGATATATTAGAATTAGAGTTGATAAAAATGAAGTGGAAAAGGTGGTTCTCTCAGGTTTTCTCCTCCAATTTCCTTACATTTACATAACAAGAATCTTTCATTATAAATTGTTTCCAATATAAGCTGTTTCTTTTTCAAGATTCCTCCCCTATGATTTATGTATGGTTAGGCCCCATGAGAATTTTATAGGTAATTTTCTATGATTGCCTCGAGTAATAGGAGGAACTCGATTATGCAAAGGAATTTTACTATCCCATAATGGGCCGAAGTATTTTTTGAATGCAAAAACTATGTACATAGGTAATGATGGTAGCTTTGAGTGTAGATCATAGGCAATGCGAAATATTTCTCTAACTTCTCCATTAACCAATCTAGATTTCACATATACATTTAATGTTAGCATGATTTTATGTCCCTTGCATAGAAGTACAATTGATTTAAGTTGAATATAATTTTTGTGACATGTCTCTCTAGTTTTGTTTTGTTTAGTTGTATAGAATGCAACTACAGTGTTTAAGGATTTTAGCATTTCTATATTATGCATTATTGTCAATATGTTAGTTGCATACAAGTGAATCAAGTCTTTAAAATGATATTGATTTTTTATATACATGAATGATATTTTCATTCAAATGAGAGTAGACTAACCATTTTTTTAGGGTTTGCATTTATGATATTTAATGGCAATTTTTTTTATGTCTAGTTGATGTTTTATGCATCCTTATTGGGAAAAATTTGATACCATGTTCATAACTATATCGAATCTGTGCCATAACATATGACCAAAAGACTTATTTTCATACATTGGAATGCAATTTATAGGGGGAAGTTATCCTAAGTCCCCAACAAGTATCATTGAGCAACCACCGAAGTTTTTGTTGTTGTGGCGTGGAAAGGCTTCATAGATTCAACAATTTATATTACAAAACATCTTAAGGCCTATGAAGCTCATTTCATTTGAATACATATTTAATGTACATCTCATTTCCTATAGAAAATTTGTTAAGGTGTGCTCATCGAGAAGTTACATTTCATCGATAGGAATATGGAGGGTTGAATGTATCATTGATGCATTGATGTTAACTGTTACAATACTAATTAGAGCTAGTATAAGTAGGGAATATATACATATATCAGCAATTGAATCCAAGCATATTTTTTATGCCAGTTATGAGGAATGATTTACTTGTACCTATGATTCCCTATCTAATCATGTGGAGGACAATGAACGCTTTATTTTGTGGTAGGCTTCTCAAATATGTTGAATACATGTTGTTGCATGGCTAGAAACTAATGCATTGATGGGTCGATTGGGGAACTATTATTTATTCCTATCATAGATGTATTTTTTTGGTCTATAAATTGATTTTTAGATATGCATATTCTTATTAGTACATTAAAATGAGTCTAATTATCTTTATTTTCAAAGTCACAATGTGTAAGCTTTATAATGTCATCATTATCATTATTCCATTAGGAATGCATTCATGAGATGAGTTTCCACTCACTCATTTACCTATTATTAGTCCCTATATCCCTATCACTTTCATTGTAATCATTGGTGGAGTCAATTGTGATGTCAACATCTACACATGTTTGTTCAATATGCCATGGATCATAATAGTCTTTTAATTGCTCCTAGTTTATAACTTATTTTTCTTAATGTAGCCAATATTTGTATCAAAATTATGAAATGGTTTATAAATCAAGAGATATTCCAAAAAAAAGTTCAAAGGAAGCAGAATCAAACCAAGGTGTAGAAGAGAATCAAAGAAATATTCAAATAATAGCCTAAGTTGTTGTTTGTGTCCATTCATTATTTTTTCTCATACTGTTGTAAGGCCATCTCTATGCTACTTCAATGAGTGGGATGGTCTCCAAGAACGTTAGATGAGATACATACGCATGAATGAAAGATATCAATATTTCCTCTGTTGCTATGCTACACAAGACCCTTTTGAAGGTTTATTTCCCAACAGACAATGTAAGAAATGTTCTATAACAAAATTTTAAAGGTAGTTTTTGTAGCATGTGGCATGTTTCTTGTGCACCTATGTCTCAATCAACAATTGATTAAGAAAGCACATGATGTATGCACTCATTTTTGGGTTCTCTATTCCAATCGTAGGTGATATTATAACTATTATATGTTGGCAGATTTTAGATTTTTTTTCAACCATAGCTGCATACTTTGATATATATTTTAGCATAATAGGATGACAAATAATAGGTTGGTAGTATACATTTTCATGTCATATTGAAAGTATGATTTAATTGTTGATTTTCACTCTATCATCATTCTATATTGAGAAAAAAAATTACATCCTTTGTAATTTATAAACATGGTTGAGGTTGGTTATACTATCCATGATGCTTAATACCTACATTAGATAGTAGTGCCCTTTTTCAAAAACATTTTGACTCACTGCATTTGGTGTGTTTTTGTACTCAATTTAGAAGTTACTCATAATATTTAGCAATATCAATGGAAAAAATGCCATTAGTGATGCGAAAGCACAAATAATCAAGATTAGATTGGTGTATTCTAGTATGTAGTGATTCAGTGGTGCATGGATTCTATGCAATGACATTGTGGTCAAATAACTTCCTTACAAAATCAAGATGAACTAGATTATACCAATCCAAATTGTCCATGTTAGGTGCATTTTCCTACCATATAAATCGATGGATGCCTATGAAGCCTCTATGTTGCCATTCGTACCTAAAAATAAACAACTAAGATGTTAAAATTGGTTGTAGAGGCATTTACATTGCTTATTGGTTGTTTAAAAACAAAGTATTAGTATGATTACCTATACCAATAATCTTTACTGTGAAAATGCTTATACAAAAATTATTTATGATAAAATGAAGATATTTTATCCGTATATGAAGAGGAAAGATGTGGATTTGTAATTATTCTTTGATTTATATAGTATAAATTTTTGTCTAGGTGGGATTCTGGTGTTACTATAATGATTTTATGTAGATCTAGCCATCTAGTGTTTTTTGCAATTAGGGTGAAGAATAGTGTTAGGAAGCCCATTTGTGTAATCATATCTATTAATTAATTATTTTCTTTAGATGAAAATGAATATGTGCCTGTAAGACAAGACCCAAAATAAATAATTTTATCCTCAATGCTTGAATCAGACATTTGTACAAGAATCCCATACAACATAGAAATTATAATTGGGATGTTGTTTTCAATGCTTTTCTTAATGAAGACTGTACATGGTGCATGTGTCTTATGTCACATCATTAGGTTCAAAAATAAATATCAAAACCATGGATGGCTTCTAAACCAATTGTCTTTATACTTAAACATGTGTGACACATAATCATCGATTTCAACTTGCTTACTCTAGGGTTGATGGTACTGCAAACTCCTACTAGGAAAAGAATAGGAAAATCCATAGAAAATAAGACATAGTGTTATACTCATTTATGGGATACTTGCTAATGGTGGGTTAGTTGATGATAGTTGCATTATAATTGCTAGAATTATTTACAGAATCCCTTATCTCATAAACCTCTATTTATGCATTTGGAAGGGATGCAAAAAGGATGACATTTGAGAATATTTAGGGCCATTAGGTATACTTTTTAAGTTATTAAATTCTATCTCATTTATATCTACAACCATAATATCAATAGTGGTGTGAAAAAGGAGAAAAGAGACGTTGGTAGGTTCTGATGGTATGGAATACAGGTCTTGTTGGTCTAGCTAGACATCAACATAGTATGGGTCATTTTCAATTTTTTAGGGTTGTGCCTACATGACGCATGATCTATTGACAAAGAAATTGTTTTTTTTTTAATCTAATTTTTCAAAACACAAGGATGTCAACTTTTTTAGCTCACTGAGATAGATGCCTAATAATGGAGTAAGTATCTTGGGTAAAGCTTATAGTGTAGCCACTATATTTGTATTACTCACCACATGAATGCATTACCTAAATTATTTATTTCATTAAATAATAAGAATTTCCTCTACTTGTGTCATGTTTTATAAATATATAGGTAGTATGCTTGGGTTTATGTTATTATTAATAGAAAAATAATTATTATTTTTCTCATAAATTCAATGGTGAAAAGTATGGTTTCCATCATAATGATTTTTTTAGATGCCTGGATATAACTCATTATAAGTGGATCACACATGTTTTGAGGATAGAACATCCAATCTTGCACAAGAGCATATACAGACGTCTCTAATATCATCATTGGCCATAGATAAATGAGAATTTGTTGTATGTACAGTATATTAAAGGTGTCAAGATGAGTTAATATGATCTCTTTGGGTTATGTAATGCAATCTATTTTGAAATAAATTATATCTTTCAACCTTGAACTTGGTTGGAGTAAAGACATGCAGCCTGATCAAAGGAAGTAATAGTGATGTCATCACCCTCATTATCAGCAATGTTTAAGCAAAATACCTATCCTAAACCATTAGAATTTGAATAATTATGAAGAATACCCTTTTTAAGGACTCACCCTTCTGTAATCGAGTTGATTTTGTAAGGATTTAAATCTCTAATTTAAATGTGTGGCACTGTGTCTGTACTTTCTCTATTAGATGTTAATGTTGGCATTATATTAGCATCAATTTCTCCCATGATTTTCCATTGCTGAAATGGTTTGTTTCTAACTATGTGATAATGTTTGGT
>JARHVA010000806.1:3557500-3687500 GCA_037957365.1 Torreya grandis | reverse complement strand
GTTATTTGCCTAAAATTACCTTGAATAATAGGAGGAAATCAAAGATGCAAAGAATTATCACTGTCCCATGGTGGACCAAAGTATTTTTTAGATACAATAACTATATACATAGGTAATGATGGTGGCTTTGAGTCTAGGCCATAGACAATGTGAACAATTTCTCCAACTTCTCCATTAACCAATCTAAATTTCACTAGTAGTTTTACTGTTAGCATGATTTTTTGTCCCCTACATAGAAGTATGGTTGATTCAAGTTGAATATCATTTTGGTGACATGTATCCCTAATTCTATTTTGTTTAATTGTATAGATTGTAACTACAGTATTTAAGGATTTTAGCATTTGTTTATTATGCATTGTTCCCAATATGCTATTTACATACAAGTGCATTGATTCTTTAAAATTATGTTGTTCTTTTATAGACATGAATGACAATGTCCACCACATGGGAGCAGACCAATATTTTTTCGTAGGGATTGCATTTTTTATATTTGATGGACTTTTTTTGAAGTCCAGCTATTGTTTTATTCATCTTTGTAGGTAAAACTTTGTTTCCAATGTCTCAACTATATTAAATGTGTCCCATAACATATGACCAAAAGACTTATTTTCATAATTTAGAATGCCATTTATAGGTGGAAGATGTCCTAAGTCCCCAACAAGTATAATTTAATAACCACCAATATTTTTCTAATTGTGGTGCATAAAGGCTTTACACAATTGACTCTTTATATTACCAAGCATCTTTGGGCCTATGAAGATCATTTCATCTGAGTACGTCTTCAATATACATCTAATTTCCTCTCAAAAAGTTTTTAATGTATGCCCATTGAGCAATTGCATTTCTCAGATATGAATGTGGATGGATGAATGTATCATTGATGCATTGATGTTAAATATTGCAACAGTAGTTAAAGATAGTATAAGGATGGTATATCTATGTATATCAGCAATTGAAACCAAGCATTTTTTTATGCCACTTATATGTAATGATTTACCTTTACATTTTATTACCTATCTAATCATGTGGAGGGGGATGTATGATTTATTTTGGGGTAGGATTTTCAAATATGTTGAATGCATATTGTTGCATAGATAAAAGTTGATGCATTGATGGGTCACTTTGGGAACCATTATATGTGTCTATCATAGATGTATGTTTATAGTCTATAAAATTGATGTATAGATATGTGTATGCTTAGTGATACATTATAGTGATTCTAATTATGTTTATTATTGAAGTCACAATGCCCAAGTTTTGCAATGTCATCAAAGTCATTATTTCTTGACAGGTACATTCATGAGAGGAGTTTCTACTCTCTCATTTCCCTATTGGTTATCCCTATATCCCTATTTTTTTCATTGTAATCACTAGTGGATTAAAATTTGATGTCAACATCTACATATGTTTTTTCAATATGTCATGGATCATAAGAGTCTTTGAATTGTTCCTAGTTTATAACTATTTATTCCTTGTTTTAGCCAATGTCTGTAGCAAAATTTTGGAATGGCTTGTAAATCAAGAGATATTCCAAATAAAAAATTTAAAGTAATGGAAATCAACCCAAGGTGTAGAAGATAATCAAGGAAATATTAAAATAATAGCTTTAGTAACTTTTTATCTCCATTCATTATTTTTTCTCATACCACTGTATGACAAACTTTGTGTTTATTCAATTAGTGGGATAGTATCCAATAATGTTGGATGAAAGACATATACATGAGTGAAATATGTAAATATTTCCCCTATTATTATGCTACACAAGGCCCTCTTAAAGGTCTATTTCCCAACAGACAAGATAAGAAATGTTAAAGGTAGTTTTTGCATCTTGTGGAATGTTTCTTGTACACCTATGTCTTGATCAACAATTATTTAAGAAATAACTTGTTGTATGCACTCATTATTGGGTTATATATTATAATAGTAAATGATATCCTAGTTAGCATATTGTGGCAGCTTTCTAATTTTTTTCATCCTTAGTTGCATTCTTTGATATATAGTTTAGCACAATATGGTGGCAAATAACTAGTTGGCAGTATATATTTGCATGCCATTTTGAGAGTATGCTTGCATTCTAGATGTTGACTCTATCATCATTTTATGTTGGGAGATAAGTTTCATGTCCATTGTCATTGATAAACATGGTTAAGGTTTGTTGTACTGGCCATGGGGATTTATACCTACATTAGAGAGCATTATATTTTTTCTCAAACATTTTGACTCAATAAATTTGGTGATGCATTGTACAAATCGATTCATAAATTATTCATAATATTTAGAGAGATCAATGGAATAAATATCATCAGTGGTGGTAAATCATAGATCATAAAGATTATAATGATGTATTCTAGTATATATTCATTCAATGGTGCATGGATTCCATGCATTTACATGGAATTCAAAAAGCTTCCTTATAAAATCGAGTTGAACTAAATTGTCCCAATCTAATGTTTTCATGTTGGGTGCATTTTCCAACTATAAAAATACATGGATTTATGTGGAGCCTTTGTGTTGCCATTTGTACCTAAAAATAAACAACTAAGATGTTATAAATGGTTGACAATCCTTACTCAATTATCAATGTAAAATGTACATGAAAAGGAAAATAACAATGGTGAGTGAGAAGTAATAATCTAAGCTCACTCAACAATGGAAAAAGTACATGAAAGTAGAAACAAACTTAGGTGTTGGAAAAAATGGTATTAAAATAATGGAAATGGTAAAATAAAGGAAAAAAAGTCTAGAAATGTAAAGTTGTGGTTTAAATAAAATAATCCCTAGTCATTCAAAATTGTTGTTTTATTCTATGGATATATAGAATTAAAACAAAGTAGTGCTAGCATGTTGTTATGAATGTGAAGCAAAGAGAATATAGAATAAATGGAAAAATATATTTAGAATCACACTTTCATGTCAAAAGGGGATAACGAAAATGGGTGGAGGGGAGAATTAAGGAAAAACCAAGGTAGAGAAACTCTTTACTGAAATCAAGGGAGTCAAATTAAGTTGATTAAAATAAGAGGACTTTTAACATTAATGATTCTAAATGACTTCTTCTAGCCACATAAATATAGGTTGTCAAAACAAGAATGTAGATCATACCATTAAAGCTATATGCATGAAAATTAAAATGGACCTACCTTTTCACAATGTGTTCTCTATTCCTCAAGACCTCTTATACAGTTGTTAGTCTAATGTGAAGATTGGGTACTAGCATGAAAAAGTAAGTAGAACCATAGAATTTGTTGAATTCTCCTATTCCAATCTACTAGTCTACTGCACCTCAATGGACTTTAGCTCTATCATAAGGCCAACTATGGAGTTTGAACTTCGATTTGAGATATAATATGTGATTTTGATCATCTTTTTTGGTGTGAATTTGGATTTTGACTTTTAATGTTACCTTTTGTATCATTTCCTTTTATTTCAAATTATTTAAATATTAAATTTTTTATGGCTTTTCCTATTCCTCGTCTATAAAGATTCAGAGAACCAAACATGGGTGCTAAATTTGACTATCATTTGAAGACTTTAGACTTGGTTTCTAAGAAAAATAACGTAAATAGCATGATGTCTAAGATTATCATTAATTAAGGTGAAATAAAAGACTATCTTGACTTTGACCTTGGTTTATCCAGAGTTGAATTAAAGGAAAAGAAATAAATAGTAATGAAACATGAAAAAAATTGAATTACTTTAAATTGTAAAAACATTAAAAAAATGTGAGAAAGGTATACAATGATAGAGAAGTGTGATTCTTAATCATAACAATGAGGAAAGTGTAGAACAACATTTAAACACCCTATTATTGTGTAAATTTCATTTATTAAATAACCAAATGTTAAAGCTAAGAATAAGGGATCAGAAACTTGTAAACATTACAAAACATTCTAGACAAGGAACATTAAATTAAATATGGTGATTTTATGAGGAGGGCCTAGTCCTATCCATGGTCTTACATTATAAATCACAAAAAAAAAACTAACAAAGGTGCACAAAGCATGAAACATAGACTAATAAAGATGATATTTGAGAAGAAGTTCTGGTCCTATCCATGGTCTTACACTACAACTCACAAAAGAGAAATTCAAGGGGTACAAAAATCATTGAAAAAAAACAAGTGAAAATAAAAGAAAATCATGAGAAAAATTGGGTCCTATCTATGGTTGTACAATGCAACTCATTAGAAAAGAGAAACCAAAAGATGAAAAATAAGGGACTAAGGTTTGTGAAAGAATATATTATTTTAGAGGGTAAGACCCATGTAAGTATCCTATAAAAAGTATTAGAAGGATAGCATATAGAAATATTGATAAGAAGGGAATAATATATGCTAACGTATATATCAAATATGATCATGTGAAATACTAACTTATGTGTCTCTAAAAGTTTCTTGAAGTTGAATTGGTTTGGTATCATGTAATTTAAAACAAGAGTGAACATTGTAAGATACATGATGGGTAATTGGATGTTTGAATGGGCATCAAAATATGCCTCAATGGCTAAAGGAACATGTGGGTGGGCATATCAAGATGCCCCAAAGGATTAAAATATGAAGAAACGATATGAAAAGATAGGAAGAAAGGATCATCCCATATAGTTTCTAAATAGATTCAGGTGGCCCATGAATATTCTAATAGTGGATTTCATGATGCTTGATGAAATAAATAAAGATTAGGAAAGAATAAGGAAACTCATAGATAAAGTCAACAAGATAAAGAACAGGGTCATCCATACATATAATAGAGTCAACCCAAAAAAGAAAAGGGTAAGTCAATACTATAAAATTGATTGGGTTGAAAAAGTATTTCTAAGATATAGCCTAAAAAATATACACAATTATATGAGTTGACTGTGTACTATCAGATAGGGGACATAACAAAGATATAGGAATTCACTCTCATGTAAGTTGACTATGTACTACATATAGGAAGGTGAAAAATAGTTTCTAAGAGACTATATCAATTAAAATAATATTTTTTATAGAATATGAAAAAAATTGCAATATAATATGAATCAATAATGAAATAAAACACATAAATTATTGGATTGATGTGGTTAGTCCAATTAGATCACACAACACAAACCTTGCACCAATGCTGGTGAATGCAATCTTTGAAATACAACACATAATGATCAAAGATAAAGTAATAACTAAAAATTAAATGATAACTAATTGTTCACCCTATGTTTTATTAGATTATAATAAAATTTCATTCTAATATGATAAAGAAGTTGTCTAAAAATTTGGAACTGAAAGCAATCTAAGATTGGTTTCAAGATCTTTGGGATGGGAGGGATCTGTAATAGTAATGATACTAGCTTGGTATTTGGGCCTACCACCGCACTTAAAAATCCTATGGTAATAAGGGTTTCAGGTGCTTTTCCAATATGTACCATCAACCACATATTTATACTTGGCCATAAAACCAAGTCAGATTCCCCCTTGGTGATAAAATACATGTAGATAGACGTTAGGAAAAAAAATGTTTGATAATATTTGAATGTAAATGGTGTAATAGTTTGTGCAAAAAATTAAAATAGTATAAATAAAATGGTAACTTGAAAAAATACCTATTTAGACTATGTGATTTACACTAAGCATGCAAATAACTAAAAAGGAAAGGTTAATTAATTTCTAACAAGTAGATGTTATTTATTTTATTGAGAATAGTATAGAGTTGGTTCAAGTGACACTGTATGCAAATAGTATAGAATATATTTGACCAGGTTAATACTATTATGAATAATTAAGGTATTTTATAAAAGGTTCAAATAGATCAACTATGTCTCTCAGATAGAAGACAAACTACATAACTAGGTTGACCTACTTAGTTGTAGGGTTATAGTTTTATAGTCTAAAAACTTGTGAAAAATGGTACTAAAGTAAGAACTAAAATAACATAATGAGAAAATAATGGAACCTTGGTGGGCTTGAATATGAATTAGATTGAATTTTTTTATGCTGATATGCTTAAATTCTACTTTCAAAATTTTCCAACTATGTCAATTGGTTCAACCAAGTTTACAAAACCTTGTGTGATAAAGAATAAATAATGAACATAGTTGACCTATTTGAGAATGTTTGTTGACCTGCATGTTGAAAAAATAAAATAGAAGATAAAGTTTACCTAGTTAACTATATATACTAGTATATAATTGATTAATAGTAATATGTCAATCTGGCTGATCTAATAATGTATAATTAGTGAAGACCTATATAGGTAGAACATAGTCAGTCTGAAGTGACTGTGTGTTAAATTTGCACAAAGAAAGTTAGAACTACACTGACTTGTTTTATATAGTACTATAAATATATAAAAATATAATATGAAGACAAAAATGATGTCATGAAATAAAAAATTTAAGCATCATATTCATGTTTATTTCACTCGAATGTATGCAAAGGGGAATGTAACTAATCTATAAATCAATCTTAAATTGAAGAAGATAAATCCTACTTACATTTCCTATTGTTGATACATTATATATTTGAGGTCATGACAAAGATGGATATTCTTAGGGAAATATTTATAGGATAATTCTGGATTGATAACAAGTGACCTAGTAAAGGGACAAAAATCTTGTGATGTAGTAATGGTCTACCCACCCCTTTCTTGGTCCACCCCTTAAGGCATGCATCCAGAGAGATTGAGACTCGATGGTTTCATGCAAGATAAAAAGAATTAGTATTGATAATGTATTAAAATATTATTTGTATACATATAGGTTATGTGGATATTTTTAGACCCATTCAAACTTGCACACAAAACATACTAAAACTAGCAGTTGAAAATTGCTACAAGAGAAAGTTACTAAAAATAGAAACTCTCTAAAAATTGCATAATTGATCATTTAGCTTTAGGTATATTTTAATTTTTTTATATTTTCTAATTTTTCATTTCAATTCTAAATTTGAGTTGAGATTTATTTAAGGACTCTTATTTAAATAATTAATTAAATCGATGAGACTGAGTAGAGAATTTTGCTTTCATACAACTTTTGAGTTTATGCCTATTGATATTTTGGTTAGTTAGTTTGAATTTTCATGATTTGATATCAAAAAAAGTTTTAATATTTTATATGTAAGAGATGGTGAGAAGACAAGGACAAGGAATAACTAACTATATGAGTAGGACTATGCAAGAGTTACAAAGGCAAGTGGAATAAATAAATGGAGTTATTGTAAATAAAAGACAAAGGAAAGAAGGAGAAGAAATAGAGGGAGACACATATCATGAAGTAGAGTTTATAAAAGAAGAGGAGTGAGAAAAACCTCCATTAATATAAGAGAGGATGGTTATGAATTTATAAGGAAAGAACAAAGGAATAAAGGTTGTCGATATAGATTATCGATGCATTTTAAAACCAAATGAGTTGATAGATTTTTTGAACAACATGGATAATTTTTTTAAATTGAAAACTATGAGAGAAGATATGAAAGTAAAGTTTGCATGCATGAAACTAAAAGATCATGTAATTATTTGGTCACATCACCTATAAAAAGAGAGACAAAGAAAGGATAAGGAGAATATAAAAATGTGGTAATATGGAGAAGAAGTTCAGGGATAAATTTGTTCTTGTGGATTATGCACAAACCCTACATATAATATTCCAAAATTTAAGGCAAAAGGATCACAATATATAAGACTATACAGATGATGTTTAAAAGATTTTGATATGAGTAAAACATGATGAAACATAAGAATAAATGGCTACCAGGTATTAAAATGGTTTGAATTTTTTTTAGATGATATTTTATTATTATTTTACACCTCATTCTTGTACACTTAACAAACTTAGACCTTGGATGTTCTTCTTAATTATGCACTCACCTTACTTATAAAAGCCTCATATTTTCTCTACCTTTGTACCCATTAAACTATATATATCTTAGTATAACAAGATTTATATTGATTACATTGACATCGTATCTTGTGTATAATGTTTGAAATGTACTTATCTTACACCTCTATAAGTTTTGAGCCTGCACATGTTCTGCCACATTGAATATGGGCAAAATATCCACTCCATTTTTGAATTGTAACTCATATATACTTATTGATAATTTATGTAAGAAATTACATGGTATTACCCTATTCATCTTTATTTTTTGTATATTCATTTGGAAACCAATATTTTTGTAAATGCACCAATGTAAGATATATTTCCTTGAACTCTTTATATCTATGCTTTCCATCTATGTTCTCTTTGTACTTCAAATTGATTTTTATAGTTTGATTAATGGTGTAAATAATCCATATAATATACACAGTATTAAACCTCTATGCTACTTCCATGTCCTTCATTGATAACCTATCCACCACAACAAATATGGAATCATTTAATCTCTAATTTCTTAGAAACCCAAGCAAAAAAAATCATGCTTATGTCATCCCATGGGTTATATGGAATGTGTAATGGTTGATAAATCATGAATTTTGATTCTTTTATTTATAAATATGTACACTATCACACATCTATGCCCATCCTTGTCTAGTAATTTTTTTAGATCAATGTTAGCTTTTAACCAAAGTAACAACTAGTTTTGGGACACAACGAGAGGTCCAATCTCACAAAATCAAAGTGGGTACCATAAAAAACCCCTTAAAATAGTGAGGATCCAAAAGAAACTACTTAATTCATAAATTAATTAAAACATCTAATCAAACATCCTAATAGAGAGAAATTTAACATTAAACCAAAAACATAAATATCACTACCATCACAAAAAATAGATCATCCTTTTACTTTTTGCATGCATCTTCCCTTACTAGACAACAATGACTCCATATTCCATTAAGTGCCACCAAGAATAGAATTATAAGCATATAGATATAATCTTTCTGCTTCTATTTTCTTACCTCTTATTCCTTTATGACCAAATTTGGGACCAAATCACTAAAAACTTTGATCAATAGGAAAAACTACCTTCATCATGATCTCTTATTCTTCTGCCTCCAAAACCTCTTCCTCCTCTTCCTTCTCTAGGGAGCTTTCTACTAATGAAAAATCTTTATCTAGAACCTATGGCCCAAAATTTAGTACATCTACTTCCTTTCTCAGTTTAGAACATGAAGGTTGCCCATAATCTAAAATAATTGGCTCCTTTGTTGCTACCAGAACCTCAATCTTTTGAGAATTAATCATAATCTCCCAAGAGGATTCTAAAGAAGGGACCTCAATAGATTTCAAATTAGATGAAAATTTCCAATTATGAACTAGATCATGATTCAAATAACCAACCTTTCTAACCCATTTCTGAATAAAATTTGAATTAGATCCTTTAAAACCCTTCTCCAGAAAAGGAGCTATCTTATGATCAAATTTATTATAGATGAAGTAGCTAAATGAAAGATCATCATAATTAAAAAATGAAGACCATACTCCATAGGTGGAGGTGATTCTAAAAAAATTATGAAGAGGTTTAGATAAATCTACCATTACACATAATCTAACATAATTTAGGTTAGCCCTAATGTATTCATCAATTTTTACAAAAATACCCAAAATACTCACTAGCTTTTTAAAAAGACAATTATCATAAAGGGCTAAAAGAAGATTATAAAACCTTACACAAACCAATGCTTACATAATAACTATAGAATATAGATCAAACAATGGATCCCACAAACATAAAAACACCCCTTGTTTGCCTAAAAATTAGGGTCCTTACGTCCATACAAAGTTTCTATCTTTTGAAGAGATAAATTGAAGCCAAAATAAGCCATTTTAAATCATAGAAATAGAAGGGGTCTTAATAAAAGTCTAGGAACTTGACGCCCATTATTGAAGAACTTCCCAAGATAACCATTTCTTAATACATCTACCAATCAAATATTTGCTTTCCCTTTATATACCTATCACATAAAGCTCTAAATCTGTTATGTCTAAAACTCGAGGAGAATTAAAAAAAATAAAGAAACATCACCAAGGAATGTTATCTCTAGAGATATTATCTATGATAAATCTCCTTCTAGATTCCCCTTAACACCCACTTCACCCATTAATTCCTCCTTTAGGAGCTTCTTTGAGGGGACCTGACTTCTGGGAACAAGAGTTGGATTTGAGCTATTTTTAGTCTTAAGGATAGATAGTTTAATGAATCTAAATCAGTTGAATTAAGGATTAATATTTATATATTTATTGAATTATTACCAAATTAAATATTTATATATGTTGTAACATTGTTTGTTATTGGTAAGATTATGTGCCTTTATGACATGAAAATAATTTGCCTCAAAAGGATAGTGTGAATTTGAAGGATCTGTAGGTTCTATATTTATAGAATCACCCATGCATTATTTTCATATTTCAAAACATCCAAGAGTTTCTTCCTAATTGTCTTTACATGCAAGTTTAGTATTTAAAACTTTAAAATGATATTTTAAATTTCAAGTGCATTATTTTTTTTTGTTTGATTTTTCCAATTGACTTAGTATCAGCTAAGGATGTTATGGAACAAAAACCATCACAATAAACCCAAACATTTCATGTGCCTTATCGACCCTCTTTGTAAGGTAATTTACATTGGATGTATTTTTAGTTGAATATTCCTTGATTATAGATTTTTATGATTGAAATTTTGTGCAATGTAGAAGCTCAAACCATGTCCATCACTTGCATTATGGTCTATATATTCAAGGATATATTATCTCCAAATATAAGTACTAAACCTTTAATTTTAAATTATCATATAGTTTTCTTTTTTAAATTTACCATTTTTATAAAATAATTTACATTTTACAAGGTACCCTCAATCTCTGAGGAAGAGTATGCCACTGCCTCTTCCCCACAATGCATTTTGGAAAAGGTTGAATATTATTCCATTACCACAAGCACCATCACCTAGTAGAGGAACACTACGATTATCGGGTTATGAGTTCCCCACTTTCTCTATCGAAGGTATATCGAGTGTACATGAATTAACTTATTTGTAGGAAATTGATCTTGAAAAGTAATATATGGTGATTAAAATTAGTGAAGTTGGTGGAGCTACTTTCAATCCACATGATTTTATTCAAGTAAAAAATGTTCATGCAACCACTCAGGAGGAACCTTGTACCTCTTCACCCCCCACCCCACCAATGAATGTTGTCTTATACAATGAATCCATTACATCTTTTCCATTAAACAATTTATTATCAAAAATTATTATTTCAATTCTTAAATAAGGATTTATAGATGATTTTTAAAAATATTAGTTTGAGAGTTTCGAGCAAAGGTATTGGTTAAATAAATAAATTCTTATTATCACACCAATCTTAGTGATAAAAAATGTTTTCATTAATTCAACATGAACCCACAAAGATTGATGCTTTGTTTGGTCAAGATAAATCTAGGTATGTTAATATTTATAATAGTTACAATGATAATGTGTTGATTATTATGATAAATAGATCAGATAATTTGAATGCATAAGCCCAGAGATATTTTAATAAATGGGCAAAAGACATCAACCTTGTTATTGCAATTGTTGAGAGAGAAAAATCTTTGGTAATTTATCTTAATTTTAATCAAATTGCATGTCATATTTATTTTAGTTTGAATCTAATTATATTTAATTTTAAATTTTGAGAAAAATATGAGAATCTAAGAAAAGAAGCCAAGGTCCTCAATGTGAATTTGAAAAAAGCATGAAAAAGTTTATATTCTTCCATTCAATTTAAGGAGAAGCTTGTTTATTTGAACAAATAGAACACACTCTAAAATATCATTAAGGAGCAAGGATGGGATCCTGATGCCTTATTTAAGTAGAAGACAAATGCTTATCCATGTCTAATTTCTATAGGAGATGCTATGAAAGAATAAATGAAAAATCTTGCTCATATTAATTTTGTGGCTGAGGATATTAAAAGAGATGGGATATTGAAGGATAACACAGAGGAAGTTGAGTTAGGGATTAATAAGTATTGTGGTCAAAATTTGGATGTTGTGTTTGAGAAAGTGGTTGAGTAGTGAAAAACTAAAAATAAATATTGTGTTTGTTAATTTTTGATGTTGAAAACTCTCTAATATTTGAAAACAATGTTGTGTTTAAAAAAAATTAAATGAAAATTTGAAGTTTGGATTTGTAATAATAAATTTGTTAAGTTTTAATTAGTCTTCTTTTATTAATTAATGAGGTATGGTTCTTTTACCATCTTACATAAATATTCTATGTTGATGGAGTTTAATGAACATGGTGATGTGCCATGTGGATTGTAATTATTTTTTTATGATATTGTAAAATCATTATTATTAAATATGAGTTTATTCTGTTGATGTAGTTTAAACAAAATAGTGATGTCAAATATAATTATTTTTATACTATGGATTTGGATCTATAATTGAGCATGAATTTGAATTTTATGATGTTGTAAATTCATTATTAATAAATATGAGTTTATTTAGTTGATGTAGTTCAAACAAAATGGTGAAATCAGACATGGAATGTAATTATTTTTTCTCTGGATTTAGACTGAGCATGGATATGAATTTGATGTGTTTTTATCTTGTTCAATTATTATCTTTATTTTAGATTGATTTTTTTCTTTTAAATTTTGCCATGTTTAGTAGGCTTTTCATATTCAATACATATTGTATTTAACTTGAAATTCATATTTTTAGGATAAAAGTTGAAAATATCAATATGGTGCTACAATATAAAATTATATTTATTTTAAAATTTATAAAAAAAAGTATTTTCCAATACAAATAAAAACTAATTTAATAAAAGGGAAATTTACATGATGAATGCAATGAATATTTCAAATGAAAATACTATTAACAATTGTAATGAATTTAGTATTTGAAACATTTTACAATATCAAAAATTATATGAAATTGGATTTCAAAATATGATAATTTTAGTGAATATAGAAATCATACTCTAGTGGTTGAAATAATCCTACACAAACCTGTTCATTGCGAGTGAAATTTGCATCTACCATGTAAGTGCCATATTTAGTGTCATTATTTACATCCTCTCTATTTTTAATTGTATTAAGGATGCCTCTTCATTTAGTTAGATAACTCCATATTGCTAGTGCTCTTTCATAAGGAAACATGTCCACAACATAACTTGAAACATAGAATCTCAAACTAGTTTCTAAATTTTTATCCAATCTATTTCAAAGTTTTGACATAATGAATGATAATGTATTGAATAATATTTCATCTTTCACTGAGCCAAAAATCATTTTTCTATAAATATAAAATAATCATAAATATTCAATTATACTTTCTAGCAATATACTACTAGGATAAAGTTTTTTTCATAACCATGTAATTTCCCCATTTTCTATTGGTTCACTTAGAAGGCAATATTATTCAAACATTATAATTCCAAAATGAGCTGAATAAGATGTCAGTAAATATTTTCCCAAAATAACTTTTATTTCAACTCCATTGAGATCTTGAAATTAATTTAAATGCTTAACAAGAGAACCCATATATTTATGAAATAAATTGTTAATCAACTTTTGACTATTATTATTATTCCAAAATATGGGATTCACAACTACCATGGCCTCTAATGAATTATCCCTTTAAAAATAATCTTTGATCTTTTTAGATAAGTTTTGTTAAATTATAATTAGTTTTATCTAGGTTTTAGATATAGCAATATCATGTAGAATATGTGTTACACACAGTTATTCAAATTTAGTTCCCACAAGATCATGTCTTATATAGAAAGTATAGTATATCTAGAGATCAACATACTCATTTTCTCATCCATATGAAGTCAAAAATATAAATGGATTTGTTTTGAGCATGTTTCATTAAATAATTCATTTTTTTAAGCATTGGGAGAATTACACGTAATGTTAGTAGTGTTTATAAACACGTTAAATGGTACAAAATATCTTTTACTTTGTCAAATTTTCTACGATATTTATACATAAAACTTAATAATGATGGATATTCTCAAATTATTCTATATGTAGGTTCAAATATAGAAACCATCTTGTATCAACATCTTTCAGTATTTTCTTACTATTTATAACTTCTATTTAAAAATTTTGGAACTCTAAAAATCTTTTTGGACTACTTGACATATAAACACGTACGTCACGAATGAGCTCCTCCTCTTTCATGACATTAGAAAATTTGGTAAGTAGTTTGTATGCAAAATTCATCCTATGATCCATGTAATCAATTGGTATCATATATGGGTTAATTGTTGTTTACATCTGAACACACAAACCATTTCTATGCCCTTGCATAATTGATGCACCATCAGCCCTGATACATACAAACTTTGTATCTATTGCATAATCACCCATCCTAGGTTTGTCTTTCAAATTAGATACAACCCATTTGAGAAGAATTTATGTATTATAACTTTATACCATGTTATGGACTACTAGTAGATTAGGTTGGCTTGATTAGTTCTTAAAAATATAGACATGCATGTAAACCCATGATGTGTTGTCAATTGCTATGACCTCATTAATGGACAATGAGATGAACAGTGAATTTTGAAATTTTTGTTTCAAATCTTCCTTCTCAACCATTGCTAAACAGTTTGTCATTTATCAATAACTACTATCTGACAAATGTCACTATAGAATATCCATAAATCCATTATGTTGAAACAAAATATTATAATCTAAAAAATTAGAAATAGGTCTACCTTTTTTCTATAATGTAGTATATAGTAGATAATTGTATATATTTGGCCTTTAGATAAGACTGCATAACTTTTCCAAATTTGACTTTGATTATTTCTCTTTTATCAACAAGATGTTTTTAACATTTCTTATCATTTTCATTCTCACGTGCATATCTTACAAAAATTCATTCTTATACATTTTTCTACCTATGTGTTCTTATTATCTATCCATCTAGGTGCTTCACAATCACATATACTTTTCCACAATGTTTCTTAATCATGTCCAACTTTAGTTACATTTTGTGTTCATTTATTATTTTCAAGTTATATATTATATATCTACATTATTTCAGAGTATCATCAATACGTTTAGACTCTATAGGTTCAATGAATGGAAATTTAATTGCCTAGTCTACCTTAAAGGACCTTCTAATTGTCCATCTACTTCTCTTCATGAATATTTTTGAGTGGAGATTTTAGCTGAACATTGTGTTTCATGATAACCAACAATCTCTTCTACCACTTGAGTGTCATGATAATTGTCATAAAAAAATAGAGGAGCCTTTTTGAGTGGTGGCATGTCATCATCAAAATAATCTTTATGACAAATTTAGTGGGGATTTATGCATGTAAATTTATTTTAATATTATTGAAAAGTTAAAGTGAAATTCATGACAAACTAAAAAAAATACCTATATTTTGAGTGCATTGTGATTACATGGGATATTTTTATTGGATATTTAAAATAATATAATATGCTCATTTTTCCTTATAATTGGCCTATTCTTTTACCCTTTCCACCAAATGACATGATGATCATGGATGTAACACTTAAGTTTCATCATTCAGTTATCGAGGATATCTTATAGTTTAGTTTATCCATTTGGTTGCAAAAATATTCTACTTTTTAGTTTTTTCATCTTTTCATAGAGTGGATGCCACTATTTGGAACTTATATTCAACATTATCATTCATTATTATCATTTGGCATTATCATTCAACACTGTCATTATCAGTATTGCCATTTGATTCTTTTGTTTGGCAGTGTTACCATCTAGTATTGCCATCTAGTTCATCTATTCAGGTGATGGCATTCGGTTATGTAGATTATATACTCCTATTCAGTGTTGTTAGGATGAAATACTTAGTTTATACTTACAGTGCAAGTTATGCTGATTTATTTTGGATTGTTACCTTTTTTGATACTAGGGGTGGTTATCAAAAGTATATTTTGATATCGAGGACCTGTTGTACTATATATATATATATGTGTGTGTGTGTGTGTGTGTGTGTGTGTGTGTGTGTGTGTGTGTGTGTGTGTGTGTGTGTGTGTGTGTGTGTGTGTGTGTGTGTGTGTGTGTGTGTGTGTGTGATGAATTGAAGTGTAAACTAATAATTATAATTTTTTGGTGAGATAACCCCCAAAATAATTTACATTCCTAAATTTTATAGATCTAGACCCATCTACCAACCCTAAAAAAAATTCAAAAATAAAATTCAAAAATTGTAATACTCATGAATTAATGAATATTCACTGCTAAGATCTACCATGATGATCTACCATGATGAGGACTGAAAAAGAAAATCTATCTAAAAGGGAGTTAGCCTTCAATTCCTCAAAAAGGTGAAAAGTAAATAAATTGAATCAAGTGATGAAACCAATGATGAACTAGGTGAAAAAGATGCTCTATTTCATAGAAACATTAAAAATGGGTTCATAAAATACAAAGGTAAGTTATGCTTAAAATGATTTGATTATGGTAATATACGACATTTTGTTGTCAAATTTCCTCATAAGGATGATAGTGAAGATGAAGAAAATAATAACAATGAAAGGATAAAGAATGAAATCGAACCTCACTTCAATAAAAACCTCAAATAAAGTGGGTATAAGAAAAATTCCAATACGTACAAGAAAATTCTCTATTCTAAAAAGGATAATAGCTTAGCCGATGAGAGTGATGAATAAATATAAGATAGTGATAGGGAGGAAACCTTGTTCATGGGAATAGAAACAAAACCCAAATCTTATGTAAGTACAAACAACTTGGAGGAACAGGAAGAAGTCAAAAAAGATGGAGTGGTACATCTAAAAGAAGATTTGATTTATTCCTTGGGAGAGATAAAAATGCTGAAGAAAAAGAATTTAAAAAAAAGAGTACAAATTCAAAAATATGAAGAGGAAGATATTGCATTGAAAACTCAATAAGAGTATATGACATAGAATTATGAATAATTAGACAAGGTTATCAATGGCTTAAAATATCAATAAGATTAAATGAAAATATTCAAGAAGGAAATAAGAGTGAAATTGAAAACAAAGGAGGATGAGTGAAAAATGAAAGAATCTAAAATAATTGCCTTGAAATTATAATTGGAGAAGACATCAAATGAGTTGAAGAACATATTAAAATTTGAGAAGAGTATTAGAGTGTTAAGTAACATACTAAATAGTCAAAAGTCATCATTCATTAAATATGGCATTGGTTATGATGAGAACTAAAAGAACATTGAAAAAAGGCAAAGTTAAAAATCTACAAACTCATTAGAGAAAGTAAATATAGAAAATCCAAAGAGCTATTTGAATGCATTTAAGAGGTCTATGAATGTATAAATCAAAAAGAAGATAGAGCATGTTAAACCTCCTCATAGAGGAAAAGGAGTAAGAACATACCTATTAGGGATCTCAGAAGATCAATTCCATCAAGGTAGAACAATGTGATAAGGTACATAAGCTACTTATATGGTTATTTTTATTCTTTCAATCAATTTTTTCATAGAGCAATAGAGTGTAATGCACATGCAAGAAATGAATATGCATGAAACTATGGAAAAGACACTTATGGGTGTTTAATTAGAAACTATAATCTATTTTTTCCTGTAGTATATTACAATGTCAGATGCTATAATTGTAATAACTTTGGACATACAAAATGCTTCTGTACAATTATTTTTATGAAACCTCCTAGGCAAAATAAGAAAGTGGAATCCATGAGTAAACAAAAGGAAGAAAGTTCAAAATTTTAGAAAAAGAAGCAAACACTATTTTTCACCCTAAGTGTAGCGAACACTATATGTCTAGATCTACATAGAGTCATGCTAACAACACCATAATCCCACCTACATGAAATTTATATTGTAGACATCAAAGAATAATAAAAAATCTACATCTTGCATATTCATGTATGGATAAAATATTTTGATTTTTTTGCAAAGAATTTCTACATAAACATCACCAAAACAAAGATTATTGGTATAGGTGATCATACTTATACTTTATTTTTAAATAGTCAATAAGTAATGAAAATGCCTCTACAACCATTTTTAACATCTTAGTTATTTATTTTTAGGTATGACTGGCAACATAGAGGCTCCACATAAATCCATGTATTTTTATGGTTGGAAAATGCACCCAACATGAACATATTAGATTGGGAAAATTTAGTTCAACTCGATTCTATAAGGAATTTATTTTAATTGCATGTAAATTCATGGAATCCATGCACCATTGAATTAATATATACTAGAATACATCATTATAATCTTTATGATCTATGCTTTCCTACCACTAATTATATTTATTCCACTGATATCTCTAAAGATTATGAATAACTTTTGAATCGAGTTATGAAATGCATCACCAAATGTATTGAGTCAGCATGGCTATGAAAAAATACAACGTTCTCTAATGTAGGTATAAATCCCCATGGCCAGTACAACCAACCACAATCATGTTTATCAATGATAAAGGATGTGAAACTTATCTCCCAACATAGAATGATGACAGATTCAACATACACAATGCAAGCATACTCTCAAAATGGCATGTAAATGTATACTACCAACCAATTATTTGCCACCATGTTGTGCTAAAGTATATATCAAAGTATGCAGCTAAGGTCAAGAAATAATAAAGGTACCACTATATGCTAACTAGAATATCATCTACTATTGTAATAGAGAACCCAATAATGAGTGAATACAACAAGTTATGCTAAATAATACCTATTGGGGACATATGACATATTTCACCTATAAATGACATTGTAATGTATGCAAGTAAGTATTTTTGTTATATACTATGACAAAATTTGATACAGTTGTGACATTGGAAATAAAGATTCACTGATAAAGATGCATAAAACAATAGCTGGACTTCAAAATATTTCCATCAAATATAAAAAATGCAAACCCTACTAAAAAATATTGGTTTTCTCTCATGCAAAGGACATCATCATTCATGTATGTAAAATAAAAATGTCATTTTAAGGAATCAATGCACTTATATGTAACTAGCGTAATGGAAACAATGTGTAATAAATAAATGCTAAAATCCTTAAATATTTTAGTTGCAATATATACAATTAAACAAAATAGAAATATGGAGACATGTCACCAAAATTATAGACAACTTGAATAAACCATACTTATATGCATGGGATAAAAAATCATGCTAACAGTAAAACTACATGTGAAATTTGGATTGTTTAATGGAGTAGTTGGATAAACTGTTCACATTATCTATGGTCTAGACTCAAAGCCACTATCATTCCCTATGTATATAGTTTTTGTATTTATAAAATACTTTAGTCTACCATGGGATAGTGATAATTATTTGCATATTTTGTTTCCTCCTATTACTCAAGGCAATTGTATACAATTAACTATCAAAATGTCATGGGGCCTAACCATACATAAATCACAAGGAATGACTGTTGAAAAATAAATAATGATAATTGACAACACAAATTGTCATGGATTGACCTTTATTTCTATATTGAGAGTACACTCCCTTAATTACCTATATATCTCCCCTATTTTTACATTTTAAAGATTTAGAATAATGAAAGGTTCTCTATATGTAAATGTAAGGAAATCAAATGAAAAAAAACTAAGAGAACTATGTTTTCCACTTCATTTGTATCAGCTCTCATTGTAATAGACCATTCTATACATTTATCAAATGTAATTTACAAAAGAAAAGACTTTGATCATCTTTTTTTCCTAAGCTCTTTTATAGTTTTGTATATCCTATTTGTAAAAAATACATTGTGTACAAATGCAATTTATTTTCTCATGATAAACTAACATTCCATTTGCATATTATGTTATTTAAATTTGTCTACATGAAAACCTAGTGTAAAACACACTTGTAAGAAATAGTGGACAAGCTAGACTAATGGATTGGTGCCATGTGGTAAAAACACATAGTCAAAATCAAGAATTAGTGGTTTGTGTAGTTACCATCTTTCCTGAGCCACATGTAGCCCCCATCTTTGATGGATTAGACTGTATTTGTCAAACCACCCCACCAAGGCTCGATGTCAATCCATATCATACCACGTGCTCATGATAATGTTTGTAATTCCTTCTATCATTCTTTGCACCTTCAAGATAACTGATAATTTACAAAATTTTAGACTAATATCTCTACATTAAAATGAGATATTATATTTATTAATATATAAAAATAAACATTGAAATCTCAAAATAATAATTGACCAATAAGCCCAATAATAAACATTATAATTAACATGTTAATCATAAACTCTCATTACTAGATTACAATAAAAGAATAAAGTATGCCTTCCTCATCACTACACCTATACTATATTGCATTCATGCACCACCTCCTTTGCATTAATAAATATCATCTCTTAGTTCTGGCTCTGATCTTATTATATTTCCATCCATCCAACCAACTTCCAACTTTAATGCTAAGCCTAACCTAACTAGCAAGAGAATTCAATGAAGTCTACCACACTGGAACTCCACTGTGTTTTGACCACCACGACCAAATAGGAGAGATAATTAAATTAAATAAATTCTTCCTAAGCCATGTCCTTTAATCATCTATATGTGCAATGCATAAAATCAAATCTGCATCTATTCACATTTTGATTGATTCACATTGTGTGAATTTTGTATCCATTAATCATCCACATGTGTAATGCTAGAAGATATGGTATTTGTTTCTCAATAGGGAATCATTTTGTAAATGGTGGCCTCTTACATCAATAGATGGTGGTACTCGTTAATGATGCTATAGATTACACCATCTCCTCTTATCTAGGGGAAAATTGATGCTTAAGCAATGGTAATGGTAATGGTAAGTAATTCTTAGCCCTAAATGCTTATCAAAATTTAGTTAAGTGGTTTCTTGGTTTCTTCTTCTTTTTCTAAAATTAAAAGATAATCATTGTTATTATGGAAAAATTTTATAAATATTATTACACTAGATAAGGTGTTTAGACAATAAGGTCAAAGTGAATAACAACAATTTTAGTAACTTCAAACAAATCTAAGAGATGCCAATCCAACCATTAAATATTGGTAGTTGTGGATGATTATAATGGATGATTTAATTGAAATAGTTTAAAATGAGTATTTTAATATACATATACATTTATTTGTAATAAATGAGAATGTGCATCAACATAATAAGATAAAATTGTATACATTGAATCAACTTGTTACATGAAGCATTGCAACTAGAGGATAAAACAATAATGTTGTGGGATTGGGTGATGAACAGTTAGAAGATGAACTATTGATTTGTATTGGTGCAAGGGTGATGCTCACTACAAACATATGGAAAAAAATAGGTCTTCTGAATGGTGCACTTAGATATGTTCAAAGCATTTATACAAACTAGTGTTGGCACCCCTTAAACCACATACATATGTAATGGTTCAATTCAGTAAATACACAAGGATTAATTTTTTTGATGAAAATCCAACTTTAATTCCAGTCACCCCTATACAAATGGGTCACAAGTGTCAATTACCTTTGAATTTGGCATGAGGATTGACAATCCATAAATTATAGGGTTTAACACTTGAGAAATCCATAATGTATATAGGACTTATATAAAAATAAGGTCTAACATTTTTTACTATATCATGGGCCAAGTCATTACATGGATTGAAGATTACACCGCCTTTCACATATGACCAATTTGAGAGATTAAAGAATGGAAAAGGAGTAGAGAAAAGAAAATAAGAATTACAAAGACTTAAATTTTTAGAGGATCACATATATATAGATTTAATATCATAAACCTATTATTATACTACTACTACTTTTCTTTTTTTTTTTTTGTGTGTGTGTGTGTGTGTGTGTGTGTGTGTGTGTGTGTGTGTGTGTGTGTGTGTGTGTGTGTGTGTGTGTGTGTGTGTGTGTGTGTGTGTGTGTGTGTGTGTGTGTTGCTCTCTATTTCTCATTTAAATATCAAGTGTATACTATTTTAATATCATAATCTTATTTTTATATTGGATATATATATAATCCATGTGTTTCTTTATATATCTCATTTTAATATCAAATGCATATAGTTTGAATATTATGTATGTATGTATGTATGTATGTATATATGTATGTATTTATACATACACACACACACATATATGTATGTATGAATATATGTATCTATCTATGTATGTGTATATACATACATATGCATGTATACATGTATACATATAAGTGTTTCCATTTATTTCCAATTTTAATATTGTATTAAATATTTATACCAAATGTGTTTTCAAGAACAATAAACATTTAACTTTATTTGATGTATATATGTATAAGTGTTTCTCTTTATTTTAAATTTTAATACTGCATTAAATATTTATACGAAATGTATTTTCAAGAAAAAAACATTTACCTTTACCTGATGTTTTATTTTTTTGACAATAAATCATCAATTAACTATATTAGCAAACAGATAATAGAATTATATAATATGTTAGATAATAAAATATTAGTTCGAATTGCATTACTCAATGAATGGGAGTCCAACATTAGATGTGAATGTGTAGCATAAGATAATGAATCTAATTTACATCTAATTTTCATCTTTATTCTAATATGTGATCTTATCTAATCCTTATGTATACATTAAATAATGAGTTATTCAACCGTAACAAAAGACGGGTGAAATCAAATCAAAATAAAATCAAAACATGAAAACATCTAAGTTTTTGTAATGATTTTTTATGAGAATGAGATGATGTCTATGACCCAAAAACTTTTTGGCCAAACTAAAAAAGATATTATTTTTCATAGTTTCTACAATGGTATACCTTATGAAATAGGGGTCATAATATAGCTAATGAAATACCTGTATATTGTATATTCATAGAATTATCACTTGCTATTAGAATGTTCCTTGCCTTCTCTAGCTCACTCTACAGCATGCACCTTGCCCTCCTCAATCTTTTCTCCAAATCAGTAATCTCATTTTTTTGTGTGCCATCTATAGAACTAAATAAACCATTGATAGAATGATATTATCAATGCATATTAATAATATATCCAAGAAAATATTGGGGTCTATAATTAATGATAGCGTGGTCAATGATTGAAGAGTCTTTTCTACCCTAACTTAAGAGGACTGACAACACTTCAATTAGTCTTGTCCACCATAACTAGTATAAAAACCCATAGATTATCACCAAAAATAGTGATATTCCTTATATTCACATCTCAATTATTCTAGTTTTTATTCCTCCTACCATATTTCTTAGTCACCACACCACCCTCTCTATCGTGTCTCTAGATTATTTAATTCAATTTTTTAGATATTTGTTGTGTTTAACTTTATTTCAAAGGTCAATATTATAGTTTAATTTGATGGTTTTCTTATTTTTTTTGAAGTTAATGATATTTAAAAGTTCAATATTATAATTTAAATTGATATTTTGCTTATTATTTTTTAAGTCTATAAAGCATTATATAGATATTATGTAATATAGATTATTATATTTAATTTATGTGATTTTTTGGTAAGTGTTTTATTTTAATTTATGGAGTATATTCCTTTTGTAATTTTATAATGTGGACACCCCCTAATACTTGACAAATAAACTTACTAACTCTCATTACCACCTAGGATCAATTGACAATTGACCACCTTTTCTATTTATCGGTAACTCATATATAACAATATTCACATTGTTTCAAAAATAATGTCCCCTTATGCACCCATATGGCATGCACTTTTCAAAATATTTGGTACTCAATTCAACCACAATGAAAGGAATAAGACAAACTTTGGAACATCAATTTATTACCCCCACATCATCAAAAGTACATTGTTGATTTGATATGCACATTGGATGGGGAATCCTTCCGTAATAAAGAATAAAATAGTAAATAAAATATTAAACCACATTAAAAGATAAAAATACCCTTTTTAATGGGTGTATCTCAAATAAATCCAACAATTATCTTAAATTTGGGGCATGTGTGTGATGTGTAAGATATGATATAAAATACCTTGTCATTGTCCCTCATCAATAATGCCCAAATCATTTTTGAGTCTTACACCAATTGAATGTTATGTATTGTGTTACCATTTATTCCATGGGATGATTATGGTGTCAATATATTGGTAGTGTAGACAAACATAGGTTGAAATGTAGAGGTTTAAAACTTAATTTCTTGTGTCCACATCAACGTCATTAAATTACTAATTTGAGTTGTGCATCAAACATGGAACCTTCTTGAAATAAAATCATCCTCATGTATTCATCATCGACCCTTGAAAATATAAAATTTCCAATAAAATAATCCATAACTATGCATAATATATACTCCTATTCAATGGGTGAATGTCATGTAAATCTAATGACTTCCCTAAATTCAGAGATGGTGTAGGATATTATTGGATTACATTCCCCTTTTAACCATATTATGTGCACACCACATAATATATAGTAAATATACACACTAACCCTAATTTCCACTTGGGACTAATCATTATTTGACCAACTTTTATCTCAAACTGTACTCCACCACACTATTCACATTGCATTACAAATCATACCCCTTTATGCACACATGGGATATGCACTTTGAAAACACTTTGGTACTCACTGTAACCTTAATGAAAATAATAAACTAGAGTTCATAACTTCAATGTATTTCTCACACATCAACATCACTGCATTGTTTCTTTTTTCTGCACATTAGATTAGAAAATCAAATGTCATCATTGATAAGATTATGAACTGCAAAGATGTTTAGATTTAATGATGATAATCCAATATGTCAATGTAGTTATGTCATATTATAATATAATTTATATGTAATTTAATACTATTATAAACTATGAATATTTAGTGTGTGTGTGTATGATATTTTTTTATTATTATTTTATTTTTTAATCAAATATATAATAATAATAATTAATATATTATCAATGCCTATCCATGTTAGAACTTATGCATGTTTGATCTCGATGTTTCAAAAAATTTAGATGGATGCAAGCTCTAATGATAGGTGACAATATTTTTTTGGTGTTCAAATGTGGGCCACATGACTTTTGGTAGCATCATGGTAGATGCCTTATCTAGGTTGTGTGGTTAAAATGTTCTATGTTAGGACTAGATGCAATCAATAGGTGCCTCCCAAGATTGACTCACCTTGCTCATTTACATTTATTCATCTACAATTTTTTTCTTTAAATCCATCTTTGTTTGGGAGAAAAAGGAATATTAAAGTACCTAACAATACCAAAGTGAAACATAAGTAAAATTAATCCAAGGATATGCATAAAAATTATATGCTACCAAGGGTACCATACAGTAAAAGTTGGGATATGGTAGACAAACTAACTTAGATAATAATATAACAAGATGTTTAATATCTGATGACCCAATACAAGGTCTAATGATTGGGGTAGGAAATTAGGCTATGGAGGGTGCTAGGATTTTATGTGACAAACCACAAAAGGTTTGTCTCACATGAGACCAAAAAAATTAAATTTTTTCATTCCATTCATCTATTGACATGTGTGGTGAGGTGTAGATGAATAAATGAATCTTTTCCAATTATTTCTATAATGCGTCCAAGAAAAGATGAAAAATATTTGTCTAGGGTGATCGTTGATTAGTGAATGGGCTTAATGGGTCTAGACATGCCTTAGGCTTAGTTGTGGTCAATAGAGGTAATCTCCTAAATCTAAACTATGGTCTTGACACCTTTATTCACAACATAAAGTGAGATTTCTTATCTACTAAGGTTATAAATTTTAGTTTTTGGGATGTGGATGGATTTATTTTACTTAATGATGGCCGTCAAACATCTTAAATAAACTTTAGAATTTCTAATGAATCAATATCTTGATAATATGCATATCTCCTATGTGATAAAATATTATTTGGATGTTATGATCCCTTTATGATGTGTCATTTCTAGTAAGATACCCCAAATTATAAAGTTGTTCTCTATAAATGTCAATACCTACCTACAAAAAATGGATGTGGAAGTGGAGTGCCATTTTTAGTCTTCCCTAGGTATCTACCTAGGTCTTATATTGTTATAAATTTTTTTTCCCTTCTCTGACTCATAAAAGACTTTGACTCACACACAATGCTCATTAAAAGTTTTGTTTAGGATGGTAAATGAATTACATGGAATCAATCTCTCATGATGACACCCCTACATAAATGTAATCTACCATGATTGTAACACAAATCCACATTTGTTGTGCAACTTGAACCAACATTTCACTATTGTTGATGTGGGGAAAAAAAACTAAAGTCCATGATTCTATCTTTTATATTCCATTTATCCATGATTCCAATATATTAAAAAATATAACAATTACATCCAAATTCAAAATATATGAAAATGTCATACGCAGACCCCTAGAAGAAAGGGAAATATTATATAGAACATGAAAATAATTGAATATTTGAAGGTGAGATGTGTAGTAATGGTGATGGGTATTGAATTATTATATATAATATAATAATGTGATATAATAGTATAATATATGGATAGACTAATGTTTACAAGACAACAATCTCCCTCTAAAATGACATATGGATATCACTTATCCCATATAATTTACACCTACACGTTTAACTACATTAAGTTTCAAATTGGTACATTAATGTAACAATTTTACAGAATGATACATGTTAGTTACATCAAACCAAAGTGGTGAATTTTTGATTTAATATTTTTCATCATCAAGGGTGGACGAGGGCATTACGATAGTTTATTTTATTGTGACAAGGCTCCACATTTCATCTAAAATCAAAATAAATAATCTCGCTTTAAAAATAAACAACAAATAACATTTATTTTGGTATAGTCAATTTAGAAGTGTATAAATAAAAATTCAATCAAATATGTTTCAAAATTCATGTATGTGGATCACTCGGTGTTGCATTGGTAGGAGGGAGGTTATGGTGGAGGTGATGATAAAAAATGAGGTTGTGTGTTATTTTTTATAATGTTCTAATGTGATACGTGAGGAAATTTGTTTAGTAGTGATGGCTAGGGGAAATAATATTGTACATGAGATAAAGATTTAGGGTAGCTATTATATTTGCATGACTTTCACTCATTCAAGAGGTAACTTTCAAGGTGGTGAGTCATTTGATTGGATGTTTGCTATTGTTAAGGATCAAAGAATATGACATGAGGTTGATTTAATTATGTGAAGGATTTGTTGATAAAATTTGACCCTTGGTCAAACTAAGTCAACCTCCTATATATTCCAAATTCATAGAAGGTCTTGCTAAGTCATGAAAACTCTCACATGGTCATTTTTAAGGTCACATTATATGCTTAGTCCTTATCATATATGTCATTGTCTAAATTTTCCTTTAGGTCACCTTTTGTTCATTCTAGGGGAAGTTGTATGTAATTTTATGAAAGGACAAATGTCACAGTGTGATCTAATGTCCAAGTGTTAGTTGAGTGTCAGGATTTAGTTTCAAATTTAATAAATGTAGGGTCAACATGGATTCAAGAATATAACTACAAAATAGATAGTTTTAAACAGTTGTATAGCCTAAAAGGTACACTTGGAATATGAGGAGACTCATATAGGATATTTTTAGACCCACACAGTTATTTTCTAGGATTTAAAATCTTCATTGGTTTTAAATTTGGCAAAAAAATTGTCTATCTCCTTCATCTCTCTCCTAGACAAGGTCATACAGGACAATCAATTTACTCTCAGTATGGATAGGAGGGGAGGAATTGAGATGAATACTTTTGGTGGAATTTAGTTGACTTTATATCCATATTTTCCATGGATATATTTTATGGTTTAGTTTACTACGCTTTATGAACAATCACTAAGATATTTGATGACTTCAAACTGCTTACTCATCCCCAACACCTCAGTTTCCTTCTCTATTTGGATTGGTATATGAAAATGAAGAGTTATATGTGTTATTGTAGAGATTATTTATCCTTTTCATGAAGTTTATAACCTTTTTTGGACATTTTAAAATAAAGAGGTAGGCAAGATCATCCTTGAGTTTGAAGTGAACACCACTGAGATATGTATAGCAATATTTTGACAGTTGCAAGTGAAAACATGGAATGCAAGTTTCTAAAATATCTTGAAATGAAAAATACTTAGTATAATGTGTCTTATAAACCTCAATTGATCATGTATACATCTAGTTTGAGGTCATAACGGACCTAGTATCTCACTATCATATGTAGGTAGTATGCATTTTGAGTGTGTATACCTCAAAAGTTGAACGCCAATGATATGAGAGAAAATCAAGTTTGTTATAAGCTTTGAAATAGGTATCCACCATATTTAAGTCCTATTATGTATTCATGTTTTACATATAATTTCATTGAAAATGATTGGGTTCCCAATCAATTGAAACTATTCTTCATAGTCAACTTAGATGGAGATCAACAGGAGTAAGGATGCAATAGAAAGTTTGAGTGTTGCTAAAGTTTAGAGTTTCAAGTTGTGAAAATATTCTTAAGGTAACACAATTGAATTGAGCCTCTAAAATGGACTTCAATGGATTTCTCAAGTCGTCGTCATGGTTATGACCATTTCATTTCCTCTCACAATGGTGCAGAGGAAGAAAGTTGTTTAGAAGAGATTGTTACCTTAACTTATCTGAAATAAATTGTGTCCTATATAATGTCACTCTATGATATGTGATTATGAATTTTGTGTAATCCTAAATGGCCTCACCTTTGTATTATATGAATTATAATATCACATATTGATATATGAATGTTTTTTTGGTTATGATAATGAAGGATTGAGTGACTTCTAACTCAGACCAAATTTTACTAAAGATGCTTAGAGAGCTATAGTGCCTTTTAGGCCCAAATGAACCTAAAAATTGAAGTGCAATAGTGGATTTATAATACATTTGGTGAATATAGAATGGTGCCTAATTCCAAGGCATGATTTGAGTCTATTCAAGTAGGAAATATTGATAATTAATTCAATATGGGACCAAGGGATTGAATCAATATTTTCAAACAAGAAAATTTCCACCTATAGGAATTCTTGATTTTCCAAATGAGTACTTACATGTGACACGGTCAATAGACTAGCTAGGCTAGTGAAAGGGAAATATTGGTTGATATAAAAGAGTTATAATATGGAATTATCACTCTAAAATGGATAAAATCACCCTTCCATTTTTTATTTAGACAATCATCAACATCTACATGAACTTTTTAAATTATGATTGGCTACCTATAGTTGAAAATAGTCTAAAGACTAGCTCATGCAATGAAATATGTTATGTGATTAATGGGAAGAGGTTTAAAATTAATGAGCATGTTGAATACATAATTATAGTGATGATATAAACTCCTTTTGACATTCAAGGATAGGGTAAATAGATAAATTTCTAGGTTTTTTACCCCAACTCACAATCAACTAAACCTTACTTACAATCATAACCCTAGAAAACTAGTCTTAAGGAATTTGATGTTTTAGGGGTCTATAATTATGATAAAGTTATGAAATTTGGAATAGATAATAATAAAAACATAAAATAAATCCCCATATACCATTTAAGGCTAGGAAAATAGGTTAGATACCCTCTATTTTTTCTCAGATAGAGGTCACTCCTTGAACAAGGTAATCTGTAGACCTAGCATAGGAATGTTGAATGGATGAATGGAATAGCCTTAAGGACATAATTGAAAGATATAAATGGTTGTTTTATATATTAAAAAACTTTTAATAGGCACTTAAACCATTTGGAACCACTCACTGGTGGTCATATGCATAAAACAAAGTTAGGACTATTAGGCGTAGAACTAGGCCTAAGCACTATAAGTACCTAACTCAATTCAAAACACCATGAGATAATTATAATACATATGATAATCTTTAAGATCAAGTATAAAATTAATTACAATCATTTATTTGTATAAGATAATCCAAAATTGGTCATTTTCACCTAAACCTCTCTCAGACCTACTCAAAACACAGTTAAGAGCTTGAGAGGCCATGTTCATTTTTATCACACCCATATGGATGAGATGAATGAGATATAAAGGATTTATGGATATTTTAATGGGGTTTATAAATTATTTCCAATTTTTTTTTGGAGTTAGATTTCTAGGTTTTATGAATCATCAATAAGAGTCACAATGACCAAAAACCCTCTTAGAACCCTAGTTTAAACTCGATGGAGAAGATATAGAGAGTGATGAATTAAAAAGTTTTAAAATGGATATGAAATTATTTGAAACTTTTATATCACTCTAATAGGATCCATTACATTCACTTTTATCATACCATCACTTGTACAGACATCCTTAATTATCTATCTTTTATAAGATTTAAAGTCCGTTGTATGTACAAAGGAGAATGGACAAGTGAGAATTATTATAGGAGATGTGTAGAGAATTATTAAAAATTATCATGCTAAATTATCACCATGATTTTTAATGAAAACCTCTCTTGTAAACTTTTCATTACAAGCAATCTAAATGAAATAGTGAGAAGGAAAAGTGACTACCTAGTGAGAGAGTGATCAAGGTGACTTGGAAAATTTCAAGATATACCTAATGGAGTGGAAGGAAAAGAGGTTATAAATATATGTAATAAAAAAATTTAAATTCATCTTCATTAGTAACTACAATTCACTTAGGTGACAAGTGTGACGACAAACCTAGAGGGCTCGTGCTGAATGACTCAAGGCAGTGAATGATGAGTGAAAAGGATGAGTATATCAATTAGAGAGGCATAGATGACATTCAATGACCTCATTTCAACCTTCTAATTTTATATCATATGTGTTAAGGCTACTTATGATAGTTTTATACAATAGAGTGAAATTCTTATCATCACAAAGGTAGTTTTAAATCAAGACAATGAAGATTTTTATACCAAATTGAGGAAGGTGCTCTATTTCTGATAAAAACATGTTCATGATAAATCAATAACCTATTTTACAACTCATTATATTGAAATATAACTGGTTCTCATAGTTTTAAACTCAGTATTGTGACCCTTCCACTTCTCTTCTTCTCTCTCCTCTTTTATGTTCTATATATTCTGGCCTTTTTGGCTTTGTAAAGGATCCATAATTGGTAGGGAAAATCCTTTCTGGGTTCGACACATCACTTAACTTTGAATATTTTTTTATGAATTTTATTAATTCTTTTTAATCTCTTTCTTAATTTTGTTAAGTGTTTTAAGTGGTTGACAAGTGATGAACATGCTCTCCTTGCTTCCATTCTACTCTTTTATGTTTTGTGTGAGTGATACCTATTCTAACTGATTTCATAAAGTGTATTATTTGTTAAGTGTATCTTGAAGTATGAGAGGGAATATTAATTTATAGTATCATACATTATTTTCACTCACCTCTAGATAGGCATAGCAATCTACCTCTATGAGAAATACTTATGCTAGAAGGACATAAAGTTAAAGTTAGATTTGGCAATCTAATTTCTTGGTGCAGGTAAAAGTGTGTTATGTAGATTTATATTTGGTGTATCACCTCATTATCATAGGTTTATTTTATTTCTCCTTATTACCTTTGCACTAAAAATAGTGGTTATTCTAGTGTAGTGTGAGCCTAGAAGATAAATCAAGGGAGCTAGCCTTTTCAAACCTAGAGATCTATCTCTTGTAGTGGTTTGTCTATGAGAAGAGATAGTTCCATGTTATCATAAAATTGAGAAGGTATACTTCACTTATCTAGGGAATAATTTTGGGATGTACTAGTTTTGGAATTTTCAATGGAACATGAAGTCCAATAAGGTTGTTCAAGGTAGATGTTGGCTTTGACAACAAAGTGTTGTAACAATCCACTTCCTACAGTATCTAGAGACTCAAAAGTTTTAATCTTGGTTGAATATTAGTGAAATTTTTCATGCCTAAGGTAAACACAAGGCCTATTAACAAATGAATACATTTTTAATTTCAAGATATTACTCTTTATTCCTAAAAAACAAGTAGATTTGAAAACACCCATTCCTATCTAAAGACGTCATATCTTACTCACAAGCCCATAAGAAATTTATTGATTCTCCCATTCTTGAAAAGTCTTAAGGCCATCATGGCAAGGATCCATCCTTTTGTTTACTTAAATGGATATAGATCTCTATGACTTACCCAATATGATGGCATCCCCATATCTGCCATCAAAAGTGTTCCATCATACACTAGTGAGACTTTTATCACACCTATTGAACATATAAGGAACATTGCTAACTTTTGTAATATCCATCACATCATAGAGGAGAAAATTACAATCAGGTTATTGGTTGTATCCTTTAAAATAAAGGATCTTGAATAGTATGAAACATTGGCACCTGAATCAATCACAACTTTAGATGAGTTAGGAGATGCATTAAGAATAAGATTTCAAGACAAGAGTGACAACTTATCACTAATGGAACAACAAAACAGCAATTGGGGATCACCTCTAGAAGTTGTTCAAGACTTCAACACAATATTTTAAAAGACATGGGATATAATCCAAATCTTTATAAGACAAATAGCTCACCATGATTTTCTTTACTATCTTAAATCATTTGATAATGACATTTTAATGATAATACAATGTATGGGAGTTGACACTTTGCCTAATGCCTATGAGGTGGTCATTAGGGCATAAAATTATTTGATTCAAGTTGGGAAGATTTATCCAAGACCTCCCATACCCCCATTTCATAATTTTTAAACTCCTATACCTGATGTTATTCACATTCCTTCACTTAAACACAAGCCTACTACCCCTATCCAACCAAGCAAACCTAATGTGGTAGAAAGGATGAGAGCTATGGAGTAAGAGATCTTATATTTAAAGAGGATTATTCAATAGTAAAAATTTAATACTTTCCAAAGTCACTATCAACCTAATCAACCCTACCTTAACTATTAAGGAAATAGACCTCTTTTCCAAGGTCATTCCCAAGATTAAGGACAACTGATCCAATCTAAGCCATATGGTGGTTACAGTTTGAATGATCCTTCCACCTCAAAGGCACTAGTTCTTAATCAAAAAAAAAATTCCCCTAGAGAATAACAATCAACCTTGAATATATCAACCTTATGATATATCTCCCTATGTCAATGAGTCCTTAAATCAAGCCTTTATGGAAAATTTGGGAACTATACTAGCTATGACTCAAGATGAAGTAATAAATGGAGGAGTGACTGATGGTAAGGGTTATCAAGTGGGGTCTACATTGGTAAATTTGTAGTAAGAGGACTCATGTTTATTCAATAATTAAGGGTATTCAAGTATACATACAAGTTCTATAGTTGTAAATACAATCACCAAGAGGAAGGTAGTGGAAGAAGTTCAAGGTGCTGCTAGTGGTCAACCAATGAATGATAAAATAAGTAAAAGAATAGGCATGTTTAATTTCATTCCAAATAAATAAGTAATTTAAAGAGATTAGAATTTTTTAAGTGATTTCATACCTTAGAAATCTCAATGCGTAGGCAGCATGATTGCTACCAATGGACAAGCAAAAGTGAGTGGTCCTTTCACTAACATTATAAATCAAATGAAGAGGTCTCATGTGAATGTGTCAATTTGGGATATGTTATCACCCAATATTTCACCTTATAGAGGTTGGTCAAGCCCTATATAGATTTACTAGAACATTGGAATATCTCTAGGCCTGTGGATTGCCTATAACAGAGGTAAACCTCTAGGTTTAAGGACTAGCTCCCTAGATTTCCCTTTGATTGATAATCAACTACACTAATTTATTTCTTGGATGGAAAGGTAAATAAGGAAACATATAAGTAAATTATGCTAATGAGGTGATACAACATAATAATCTCCACTAGACTACCATACACTTTCACTATGAAACATGACTCATAATACTAGTCTTGACATTCTAGATTGCTCTAACATAAGTATTTTAGACATGGAGATGATATGTATTATAATTTTAAAGTTGAGTGAACATGTGGTCAGATTGTAGACACTAATGCTACTCCTTACACTTGAAGATAGACAATTACACTAGATATACTTCATGTGACCTGTTAGAAAAAGAACTACTTACATCAAACATGGAAAAGTAAAGGGAAGGCAAGGATAGATACTTATCACTTGGCATTCCACTACACACCACTTTAAATACTTAGATAGGAAGATTATGAAATAAAAAATATATTGGAAATATTTATTTCAAAGGTAAATACAGTATTTAAACCAGTAGGGCTTTGGCATACCAAGTGTGGATTCCATTACAAAAGCCAAAATGGCTTGCATTTATATAGCATAGGAGAGGAGAAAGAAGAAGGTAAGTGTAAAGGTCACAAATCCAAGTGTCAAGACCTAGAAACTAGTTACATTTAAATTGAATGAAGTATAAAAAGAGGTTATGAGGTTTTCATGGGCAAGTGTCGATCAGAATTGTATCTTTCTCCTAAAATTGGTGTAGAGAGCCCAATTAGCCTTCTTAAAACTTCCCTTTAGTGATGAGTTCACTCGACTACTCTAAACTGACTTAAGAATATTTGAAACATATGTACTATCTTAGGAAGGTTATAATAAATATGTGATAGTCATCATACATCTCCCTAACTAATAGTCCTACTCTTGACACTTATGTTTACTATCTGTAGTCACTTACTAGTCCTCTTGGCTTCACTCTTCACATTTGTCATCAAAATGGCTGATAGTTGCTCATGGAAATCCATGGAATAGGTGTTAGGACATATTTTCAGTATCCCTTTTTATTCATATCCATCACATAAACCTTAAAAATATCTAATATAAGACTTCTCATCTTCTCACTAGGTAGTCACTTGTCATTTTCACTATCTATTCAAGATTATAATATATGAGTACAGGGAGTTATAATAAGTCTCTAAAGAACATCCCCAATGACTTTCATCTACCAACTCTCCTCTTTGCCTTCAAAACACAAAAAAATTGCAAGAAACTTATATTTTAGCATGTTCCTACAAGTGATGGTATGACAAAAGTGGATGTCATCGAGCCTGTCCATTCAATTGATTTTTGGATGAGTGGTTCAAATTGTGGGCTCAAAGTTCCATTATTTCATCATGTTGTTGTTTTTTTGTTTGTTTGTTTTTTGTTGTTGTTGTTGTTGTTGTTTTTGTTGTTGTTACTACTACTACTACTACTACTACTACTACTACTACTACTACTACTACTACTACTACTACTACTACTACTACTACTACTACTACTACTACTACTACTACTAATACTATTGTTGCTGTTGCTGCTATGACTACTGCTACTACTACTACTACTGCTACTACTACTACTACTACTACTACTACTACTACTACTACTACTACTACTACTACTACTACTACTACTACTACTACTACTACTACTGCTGCTGCTATTGCTACTACTATTGTTGTTATTGCTACTGCTGCTACTACTGCTACTACTACTACTATTATTATTTTCATATTTTAATCAATTTTATTAATATTTTTATAAATATTATATCCTAATTTAATATGTAGATATTAAGAGGAAAAGTATATAAACTAACAGTTACTTAGAGGGTGTAAGGAATGCCAAAAGGAATCATAGATAGTGTTATAGACACGTGGCATTATGTGGTTTAATGTAAAGACTTGGTTTTACAGATTGGTAGAGACCATTTATTTGATTCATTATGTTATGCATAGGTGCTTGTGATTGATGTTATGATGGTAGATAAAAAATAGTCTAAGTTTACTTATGATTGTGATTTCATCACTATGTAGACGTTGTAGTCAAACTTATGATCCCTATAGCCATAACACCACATGGGACCTATCAATTAGACCAGCTTATCCATTAGTTTTTACAATCATGACGGATATTGGGTCTACATCTCGACACATTTCAATATCCCAATATGCTAACAAAATGTTTGTTTACCATGATAAAATGATTTGTATCTATAGACATTTTATTTTTCCAAATCGTATATACAAAACTATAGAAGATTTTTTTAAAAAGATGATCCTAGTTAATGTTTTTGTAAACTTCCATTTGTTAAATATATAAAATGTTATATTAAAGTTAGAGCTAATATAAATAAAGTAGGAAAGACAATTCTTTTAGTATTGTTTCCTCTGATTTCCTGACATTTACATATCAATATTAATTCATTATTGCAAAACATTCAAATGTAAAAGTAGGGGAGATATATGTCATTGAGTGAGCATACTCTTGATATAGTAATGAAGGTCAAGACTTGATGATATATGTTACCAATATAAATTATTATTTTTTCAAGGGCTATTCCCTATGATTTCTCTATTTTTAAGCCCCGTGAAATTTTGATAGGAATTTGCCAATGATTTCCCTAAGTAATAGGAGGAAATGGAAGATACAAAGGATTAATACTATCCCATAATGGGAAAAAGTATTTTTTGAATGAAATAACTATGTATATTGGTAATGATGGTGGCTTTGATTATAGACTATAGATAATGTGAACAATTTCTCTAACTAGTCCATTAACCAATTTTACTTTGATTGCAACCCTTGACCTAGAAAAGAAAATACCACCTCTAGAAAAGGAGGATGAGAAATAGTGAGGTGGATGTGAAGATATCCATAGATGGTCTAAATATAAGAAGCAAATAATAGTATGAGGAAGAAGATCAGGTTGAGGAGGGGCGAGCTTAACCAACATGCATAAACTTGGGTATGTGTTGATGTGAATTTAACCCCACCATTCATTGAAAATTAATTATACCCTTCTCCATTAATAGCTTGACCTTCTTTATTTCCAAATAAAATAATGAACTAACGGTGTGACATGAATGTTTGGAGATCAGTTATGGTGACGGTTTGGAGAGTTGTTAACTCTGTGGACATGCACCCATGCTTCAAAATATGTCTTCATTGGTTCCATCCATCTTACTCATAAATCATATTCAATCATATATTAATCCTTTTTTTAATAATGAGATTATTGATATTCTATAAATATGTGTTAATATTATTAATCAATACATTCAATGCTATCTATGAAAATAAAGGAAATAATATCTTAACAATATTTTTTTATCTAAATTTTACATATTGTAATAAATAGAAATAGAAATACACTCAATTATATTTTGGTTTGTAGTTATAAGGGACATAAAAAGGACTATGGATGACTCATTGTTTCCCTTTAAATAATGAGGCAATTTAAAATTTAATTAATAATTAATAATTCTTTAAAAATGCTCAAGTTAAAATATTCTTCATAAAAATTTAAAATCCTATAAGAAAAACACTTTTGGATAAAAGTGAATGGTTGATTAAAAATATTAGATAGAAATATTTAAATTATAGTTGAATTATTTCCAAAATTGAAATGTATAATTAAAATGTACATATATCATTTTTTTTTATAAATTGTACTCTAATTTTAGGTATGGCAAAATCTTTGTTGAGTTTAATTTTCAAATTAAGGTTTTAAATATTCCAATTTCAAAATTAAGGGAATATTTTTAAAACTCTAAAATGAAAATGAAGGTTAGAAAAAAATATTTTAAGAAATATTTTTATTATTTTTAATATTAAATATGATTAGTTTTAGTGTTTAAAAACCTATTCAAGTGTGTGTGTGGGATGGAGGTGAGATCAGGTGTGTGTGTGGGGCTTTCACCCAAGTTTGAAAAAAACACAATAGTATATATGAGAAAAATTTAAAAAAAAGTACCAATAAAAAAATTAAAATGGTCAATTAGCCAAGTATTACTTATAACAAGTCTATCAACAAGCTATTAAAGTCACACAAAACGAAATAATGAAAGAGTTTGTAATTTCAACTATAAGGTAAAACAAAATACCATATAATCAAATAGATACAAACCCAACTACAAAACCCAATAAAATTATGAAACAAAGATCCCCATTCCATACCACTGAGTTCAAGTCTCATGCTACTAAATTAATTAGTTTGTTGAATTCACAAGGAGTGCATCAAGACAGGTTGCTTTGATTTATCCCATTAAAGCGATGGGGAACTTTTTTAATATGACTTATGAAATGTGTAGTCATCAATCATGCCCCTCCTATTTTTAAAGAAGAAAATGTAACCCTAATTTTGATATGGATCCTATTTTAGTGGTTAGGGTTAAGGATATGGAAATGATAGGGCATAAGGGTGAATATGAGATCTACACCAGGGCAATTAATATGACCAACATAGATGTATCATATGTTGACTTTAGAAAACTAAGATATGTTATTAATAGAAAGAATAGTTATGTAGATATACACATGACATAAAATAGATTACTTAGTTATGTTCAATCTTATACAAGTAGGAAGTAGGTAACAAGACATTTATATAATAGTTTTTCAGATTTTTCATCTAGTGCTTTGGCTCTCTAAACACTTGCATCATCTTGAGATAATTTTGTCAACACTAGTGTATAGGTTGGGAGTTAGTGTCTTGTATGAAATACTTATTGAAACAAGATGTAACCACCTAGATGCTTCTAGGTTTGGCTTTGCCTTTGCTCTAGTGCATTCAGATCTAGGTCATGGACTACCGATCCTATTAAAATTTAAAAAAAAAAAAAGATACCTTTGCATCTTAAATTTGACCTTGTTAAAATATCTATCAAAGGTTTCTACCTACATATCCAACACTATAGAAGAGGGACTTAGACTCATGTAGTTCTTCCCTAAATATTTTATTGTGTCTAAGTCATTGAATGTGTAAATTAAGTACAATAGTGACATGGCTTATAACATGAAAAATATGACCTTATGATTGCTCCTTCAGTACTTCATACTTGTAGCTAAGTTATTCATTTAATTGATATCAAAATAAGACAGAGTAGGAAATATTTTGGTAACATGAGTGCTTCTTGAGTGTTCTTTTGCTATAATTTGTATGTTCTATAGGTGATGAATGAATAAGGGTTGATATTATATTTATACTAATCCCATCAAGATATAACTCAGATTACATCACTTAGGTCGACCATTTTAATGTATTTCATTTATAAAATTAGATGAATTTAGGGCATTGGACACTTACTTTAGGTTAAGAAAGTAACATCGATATTAATGTTTGACTCAGAAGTTAGTGTCGAAGGACAAGGAGAGCATGTTTAGGCTCAACACTTATAGAGGTATAAGATAAGTAAATTTTAAGCATTCTAGGTAAGATGGGATATTTTTGTTATAAAAATAAGGTCAGTCAAACTAAGAGTTAGGACAAGGAGCACAAGATAAAGCAAATGGGAGGTTGGTAGAAATAAGGCATGTGTAGAACTAAGAGGAAAAACTAAGGAAATGATTTTGCTAAGTATACAAGACTGAGGTGCTACATAATCATAAAATATTATCTACATTTCCCTGCCCTTTAATTTAGTGATGAAATTATTAGTTTAAATCAAAAGGAATATGTAAATAGGTGAGTACATAGACATTATCTTTGCTTTAGTTGAATTTGAGTGCCTTTTTAGATCTGGAGTTAAGTGTTTTACCAATAACTAACCTGTAATTAAGATCATGTTGTAATGTATAATCAATACACATAAAAATGGGTCAAAAGAGCTTGAAATAAATTAAAATAGAAAAAGTAAGGTTTAAAAGTACACCTATATTTTGATGTAATTACCTTGCTAATTGGTAAGTTGTTTTTTCATAATATGTATCATTTTAAGGCTATAAAATTAAGATTAGGATAAATATTGAGATTTTGATAAATATAGATAATTCTTTTAAAATGCATATATCCAAGGAGATAGAGAAAGAGAGAGAGGTTGGAAGGCACCTGCTCCCAACTTTGGAGAAAAAGTGAGTTTCCACTAGGTAATTGAGATTAGTAAAACCATATAATATAATGATACTTGTAACCTAGTGAGTTTGGATGATAAAGTCTAGACTAAAAACTTGGCAAGATTGAGTGATTTAATCACCCAACCATATCAAAAAGTGAACCTATTACTATAGTAGATTGGCTTGGTAAAGTCTATAAAAGTACATTGGGTATCAATACATGCAATAATTTTGGAATTTCAATTTGATTTGGAATTTACAATATTAAGAACATGTTACATAACATATGCACCTTAGATTCGTCTCATGCTAAAAATGTGTGTAAAAATGGTACCATGTATAGAATTATACCAAAAATTTGTATCAAAATCATTTAACTATGTACTTTGGCCAATTTATAAAAGTGTGTAAGTGTGGAGGACATGAATCCAAAGCATTCCCCTACTATATATAGATAAATTTTAAACTACTATAAGTACCAATATGGAGTAAATGTTTCCAAACCATGACCCCATTATAAATTGGAGATGCTAAAAACTAATTAGGTCTAAATAACATGCTTCTAAAGTATGCTCCCACTAAATTTTTGAATTATAAGTACCATACGAAATGAAAGTGGAGAACATGCTTCTATAGCATGCCCCTAGTAAATTTAATATTGTGAATGTGTGGAATCCATGTCATAATTACATTCCCCCATTGAATCTACAAACTAGTGTAAGTATCATACACTATGTGAGTGTGGAAAACATGCTCCCAAAGCATGCCCCCACTACAATATAGAAAGTATGAAAAATGTGGATTCCATGTCACCATGTCATTCCCCACTAATATATCCCCCTTTAAGGTGATGTAAGCATAGTTCCCGGTAGTTTCCTCACCTCAAAAGGGTAAGACAATTTTAAATCTACGAACGTAACCATGTAACATATATAAGGAAATATATCTAGGTAGATGTAATATTGAAGCACATAGAACTAATGTGATCACATGTAGACCTAAAATGCATGATAAATATTATGGTAAATTCTAAATAGTAATAATACAAGATGAATAAGAAAATAAGCACACACACAAGAGAAATTAAATCCTAGTCAAAAGGTAATGGTCCAAGTAGACCAAAAACAAGGGGCATATTTAAATGATGCAAAATCTAATGGAAATGACTCAGTCAAATATCCATACAGGCAAAGAATGACATATTAAAATTTCCATAGAATGTAATGACATATTAAAATTTCTAAGAAGGCAATCATAGGCACATGAGATGCATACAATGGAGCATATTTAAATGCTCTAAAAATAAAGAGAATATAAAGACAAAACACTCAAGGAAGTGTGTAAAGGAAAGACATAATTAACCAACAAAACATGTCATATTAGCCCATCGATCAAATGTGTTAGAAAAAAAATCAGGGACATAACATATTAAGAACCCTCTACAATGTATAATCATGGATAATAGACATGCGTAAGTATATTTTTAAGATTAAACATGATAGTGTAAATTGATCATTGAATCATATAACCTATGCATAAAAAGATCAGATAAGCTAGATGCCCCCAATATCCTAATGAAGTTAGTAGAGGGAAGGTCCAACACCCATACGTATATCATGTATTTGTGTATGCTTGAATATGGTCTATCTTAGTTTTATAAATTTAGGATATGGTATATCTTAGTTTAGCATATTAATTATCCTATTGTAGATATGATATTCACCCTTTTTCCCTATCATTTTTATATATTTAAACCCAACCACTAAAATATGATCCAAATCTAAATTAAAGTTAAACATTTGTTGAACCTAATCTCTGAACATAATTGTTGCATAAGTATTCACTTGTAGATGTTTATCTCTAACCTTTTCCTAATCCTTGTGCTCTTTTTCTCTTTATCATGGATGACATCAATTACATTGATGATTGTGACTATGAAATCCCTTAATAGTGTCTCTGATTTTGATTTTGATATTGATTTTATATGCAATATCTTTTTTTTTGCATATATAAACTAAAAAATACATGATGGAAATAAATATATTAACTAATGAGTCTTGAAAGGGAATAATAATGAATAGGCCATGTATCTATAGGAGGAATAGTCACCTTTCATGAATTGAAAGGACTATATGACTAGGACTATGTTAAACTAAATGGAGAATCTGCATGTTGATTACACTCTATACCATAAGTGCCACTATCATACCAATGAATAATATATTGTGTCAATTATTTAACATGATGGAATTTATGGATTTATAGAACCCATCATGGAGTTAATGAATCCTATGTTGGTACCTTATGTGAAGTACCCTTAGTGATCTGTAAAATCAATCTAGGTGTTGGAGTATGGGGCAACACTCTAGAATATATGATAAATCTCTATTAAAGAGGAATTTCAAGGAAAGACCCTTCTTTAAGGTTAGATACTCTCTTGGGAAATATCTGAGTAGGTTTCACCATTTTATGTGTCCTAATTGAAATATTCTATGTAGTAAACAAATCTATTTGTGATGGGGGTATTCATACAAGATACCTCAAACTGTGATGAAATCATTATCATAGATATACTTTAGACATTTGTGAATTGTAGAGGTAACTACACAACTCTATTGAATTTAAGGGTACCCCAATAACATATCAAAGACCCCCTACATTAGGTACTAGAATGAATCTAGTGGCCACATTTGTGGGACTAATGTGTAATGGTAATTTAATCTCATAGACAAAGCTTTGAATTTGAGCAATAAATTATTTAATGACCATGGTGGTATGATGTAGCTCCTGATATGGGTATCCTAGATGAGAAATAAGTGTGATTATACACAAGTTCACACTTGATCCATTATCGACCATGACACTCTGAATAGGCTAGTGATCAATGTGAGCTTGAATGAATAAAGAATGTAAATCTAAGTTATGTTATATTATATTATCTCATTCTCTATAAATGTGATAAGTGGCCTGAATGTTATTGAAGCATTATTGGTATAAATTATTCTATTCAAAGGATAGAGTGCCACCATATCATAATGGTAATAATTTTGTGGAGGATGTGTATTTTATGCATAACTCACTCCCAATGTATATGTTGTATCATTACCTATATGCTTAAGAAAGAGATCACTAAATATTTTCATTGCTTTACTTTCATTTGGTTGTGATTTTGAATTGTATGTTGGTGTGCCCACATCAATGATGTTACATATCTAAAATATTGGATATTGTCTCAAACTAATACATTTTTTAATAGTGTAGATTCATACCATGTGATCATCACAAAAATCATTTTGGTCAAAATATTTTAGAAAGGGAAGATTCACATCAACTTATTTAATGGGAGGGATATATATGACATTGTATTCCAATAGTGTTTTATGGACCTTATATAAATCTTCTAGTAGATTATTAAATTGTCTCCTTAGAGAAGATGGTAAAATAATGCATGGAGTAGGCTCAAAAATAACATGTACTCTCACCTTTTGATCATTATTATTATCATTTTATCTCACCTTGTAATGTGGCTTGCTTTAACTCTTTGTATTAGAATATGAATTGGTTACATTATATTTAAGCTTATTCATTTCCAATAATTTGACTTCCCATTATTTCACCATGCAGCACAAATGTGTGAATGATGTAAGAAAATTTAACATAAGGGACTCACATAAAGGTGGAAGCAAAATTTTCTTGAATATATCTTGTAATTCTATGTACCATAGGGTTTGTCATTTTAGATAATATTGTCTTGTACCATAAGACATATTCTACAATAGGCTCGTTAGGTTTCTTTTTTAGTTGAGAATTCATAGCTCATAATAGATTGACTCACTAATATGACTAAAAAATGAGCTAAGAACATGTCAACTAATGGAATGTTGATACTTAATGAAAATAAAATGGCATGAATACCCTCATGCATAATCTGGACTCTAATGTTGGGGATCAACCAACAATGGATTACACTTGTGAAAGCAATAAACGCGGAAATAAATCAGATAGATAAGCAACTAGAATGATAAATAGCACAGAACAAGAGATACAAGAAAACACCCTGAAAACTTGTATTAAAACTCTTTACAATAGGAATACAATGAAGAAACTTCTTTCTTCCACACCTCTCTCAGATGCACACAAGATCTCTCACTAGATCTCTATTCCTCAAGAGCTCTCTCTCTCTCAAGTACAATCAAATCCAACAACCTGGATTGATGCAACTCAGTACTGTCCTTCAAACATTCACAATGTTCTACTCATACTACACTCAATAGCTAAGAAGATCTTTCCTACATATAGAATTAGGAAACTTGAGCATGCTCTTACAACAAACAGTTAAGCCTCTTGAACAAGGGCTCTAAAAATAATATTGCTAATAATAGAGACGTGAGCTTGAGACTACAACTCAAACTCATCATGCAAACACTCGCTTCTGTCCTCAAAAATCGCTTTCTGGACACACAGGTAACCAACGTCGGTTCCTGCCTGTTCGCCTGTGACCGTCGCCGACCGACCCTACTGCCGACGTTGGCACCTCTGCAACTAAAACTGACCGACGTCGGTCACTCCTGACCGATGCCAGTGTCTGTGTAGACCTGAAACTATTTTAGTATGCTCCTTGGTGAAGCTTTTAGCTCCACACCCTAACAATCTCCCACTTGGAGATAAACAGCTGCACCAGTACCTGTACAGCAACATCTTCTAGCTCCTCCATCTTCAACTCAATCATGAAGACCAACAGAAGTTGAATGAAGATTCAACTTCTCCTTCGTAACCGGCTTGGTTAGCATATCAGCAGGATTCTTGTCTGTATGGATCTTTTCCAGCTTCAACTCACCATCTTCCAATACCTACCGTATGAAGTGGTACCTTAGCTGTATGTTCTTGGTTCTTGAATGAAAAGCTGAGTTCTTAGCCAAATGGATTGCACTCTGACTGTCACTATACAATCTGCAACTCCCATGCTCCCTTCCAAGCTCTTCCATGAACCGTGTCATCCATATCATCTCCTTGCTAGCTTTTGTAGCTACAATATACTCTGCTTCTATAGTTGACAAGGCAACAACCTTTTGCAACTTAGATATCCAGCTAACTGCCATTCCACCTACAGTAAAAACATAACCTGTGGTGCTCCTCCTGCCATCCAAATCACCTGCCATATCTGAATCTACATAACCATGTAGAGAAGTATCTGAACCTCCATAGCACAAGTGCCTACTGCTGGTTCCTCTCAAATATCTAAGGATCCATTGAACTACTTTCCAATGTTCCTTTCCTGGATTGGCCATATACTTACTTACTACTCCCACTGCTTGGGCAATATCAGGTCTAGTACACACCATTGCATACATCAAACTTCCTACCGCGGAAGAATATGGAACCTTACTCATGTACTCTACCTCATCATGTGAATTAGGACATTGTTCCTTACTCAACTTAAAATGTCCAGCCAAAGGTGTGCTTACCGGTTTAGCATCCTACATAGTGAACCGTTTCAACACCTTGTCCACATAATCCTCTTGAGACAATATCAACCTGTGATTTTTCCTATCTCTCTTAATGCTCATGCCAAGGATTTTCTTTGCTGCCCCCAAATCCTTCATAGCAAACGTTTGAGCTAATTTCACCTTAAGCTTAGAGATATCCTGCATGTGTGATCCTGCAACCAGCATATCATCTACATACAACAATAGAATAATATATCTACCATTATCAAATCTCTTAAAATATACACAATGGTCAGATTGACACCTACTGTAGCCATGCTCAATCATAAACCTGTCAAATTTCAAGTACCATTGTCTAGGAGCTTGCTTGAGGCCATACAAGCTTTTCTTCAACCTGCACACTAACTTCTCCTTACCCTTGACCTCAAAACCTTCTGGCTGTTCCATGTAAATTTCCTCATCCAAATCTCCATGAAGAAACGTTGTCTTAACATCTAGCTGCTCAAGATGCAAATCCTCAAAAGCAACCAAAGACAATACAACCCTTATAGAAGTCATCTTAACAACAGGAGAAAAAATCTCACCAAAGTCAATACCTGGCTTTTGTGCAAATCCTTTCACTACCAATCTGGCCTTATATCTCATCTGTCCATCCTCACCTTCCTTCAACCTGTAGGTCCATCTATTCTTCAGTGTTCTCTTACCAGCTGGCAACTCAACCAAATCCCATGTTTGGTTCTCTCTTAAGGACTCCATCTCAACCATGCCACGCTCCCACTTACTCCTGGACTCCACCTGTAATGCTTCTTCAAAACTCTCTGGTTCTCCACCATCAGTTAGCAATAAATAATATAAGGAAGGAGAATATCTAATTAGAGGCTTACTCACCCTTTCAGACCTCCTGATGGGTGTCTTGGACTCGTTCTCAACACGCTGTCCACCCAAATTTTCTGACAGTGACCGACCTCGGCCACCTGTAGACCTATTATTGGCTGACGCCAATTCTTCCTGGCCGATGCCGGTGCCTGGTCTACCGACGTCGGTCTCTGTATGACCGACATCGATTTCTGTGCTGCCGATGCCGGTTCCTAACCTGCCAACGTCGGTCTCTGTGTTTTCCTGTAAGTGATTATTTCTTTTCCCACGAGCTCATTTTAGACCATAACTTCGTCCAATTCACCATTGCTCTGCCCAGAATGATCCAACTTCTTCATTTGATCACTATACATCACTTTTTCATTGAAAACATCACGGCTCCTGATTACCTTGTTAGTTCCTAGATTCCAAAATATGAAACCAAAATCATTTGAGCCATAGCCAATAAACGTGCACCTCATAGACTTAGAATCAAGATTCTTTCTATTTTCCTTATCTACATGCACAAAGACTTCACAACCAAAAACTTTGAGATATGAGAGATCTACCTTTTTACCTATCCATGCCTCTTCTGGAATTCCACCATCCAGAGCTGTAGACGGTCCTCTATTAATCAGGTACACTGCGGTGTCAATAGCTTCTGCCCAAAACTCTAAGGGCAACCCAGCATGCAATCTCATACATCTTGCACGCTCCATAATTGTCCTGTTCATCCTTTCAGCAATACCATTCTGCTGAGGTGTCCTTGGAACCATCCTTTGCCTACGGATTCTGTGAGTGTAACAATACTAGTTAAACTTAAGACTACAGAACTCACCGCCATTATCAGATCTCAAGCACTTTAATCTTCTGCCTGTTTCATTCTCAACCATAGCTTTCCAAATCTTAAAAGTCTCAAAAACATCAGATTTCTTTTTAATACAGTAGATCCATACCTTCCTTGTAGCATCATCTATGAATGTAACATAGTACCGTGATCCTCCAATAGAGGCTACCTGAGCTGGTCCCCACACGTCTGTGTGAACAAGCTGCAACTTTTGCCTTTTCTTAGTAGACCAAATCTTGAGAAAACTAACCCTTTTTTGTTTTCCAAATACACAATGCTCACAAAATTCTAGATCCATACTTTTCAAATCTGAAAGCATACCTTTAGACTTAAGAATTGACATCCCCTTCTCACTCATGTGGCCAAGCCTTGAGTGCCACAATTTAGCATCCACATCTAAAGTAGATAATACAGAAGGAGATTTGTTAGTAACACAATTACACAAATAGAGAGTACCTTCTCTCTTACCTCTGGCCATAACAAGTGCACCCTTGGTCACCTTCCAAGAATCTGCTGTGAGGGTTACTGTACAACCCTCATCACCTAGCTTTCCTGCAGAAATCAAATTTCTCTTCAAACTAGGAACATGCATCACATATCTCAACACCTATGTGTTGCCATTCTGCATCTTTAGCTGCACTTTACCTTTGCCAATAATCTTACAAGGCTCATCATCCCCTAAGTAGAATATTCCAAAATCTCCATGGATATAGTCACTGAAATATTCTCTGTTAGGGGTAGCATGGAAAGATGCACCAGAATCTAATACCCAAGATTCTATATTATTATGCAAAGAGAAAATAAGAACATCCTGTGCAATACCTGCAACCTTTGTCTCTTCCTTTCCTTCGTGCTGATTCTCCTCTTAGGCTTTGACCAGCAATCTCTGCTTATGTGCCCCAACTTTCCACAGTTCCAGCATTGTGGCCTTCTGCCATTCCTGGATTTGGATCTGCCTCTTCCCTTAGATTTAGATCTTGATCTCCTCTTGCTCCTTTCTTTTTGCCTTCCCTTGCTCTCGAGATTTAAAGCATTCCCAGATGTCTCTTTTGTGCTTTTCCTGCAAATTTCCTCATTCAAGATAACACTAACCACATCCTCTACTTTTAAAATATTCGAAGCAAAAGCAGTATTAGAAACTGCCATTACCAAGCCATGCCAGCTTTCAGGCAAAGAACATAATATTAAAAGAGCTTTTATTTCATCTTCAAATACAATATTGACTGAACTTAACTGATTAACAATACCATGGAAATCATTCATGTGATTAGAAACAGATCCACCTTCTTGCATATGCAAATTAAATAACTGCTTCATTAAATATACCTTATTAGAAGCGGAGGGTTTTTCATACAAATTTGCTAACGTAGTCATTAACTCTACCATATTTTTTGCATGTGACAAATTAGATATCACAGTGGAGGCCAGACTCAGTCTTATAGACCCAAGAGCCTTTCTGTCAAGAACTTCCCATTCTTCATCCTCCATGTCCTTGGGCTTCTTTGCTATCCCACCTAATGGTAAGTAAAGATCCTTCTGATACAGATAGTCCTCTATCTGTATTCTCCAATGTTGATAGTTCTTGCCATTAAACTTTTCCATTCTCAACTTACTTTCTTCTGCCATTGCTTCTCCCACTCAAACAGAAATCCCTGCAGAAACCCCTGTGAGCAACCTGTAATCTAAACACACTACACAGATCTGAACCACATGTTAGTGAACCTGAGCTCTGATACCACTTGTTGGGGATCAACCAACAATGGATTACACTTGTGAAAGCAATAAACGTGGAAATAAATCAGATAGATAAGCAACTAGAATGATAAATAACACAGAACAAGAGATACAAGAAAACACCCTGAAAACTTGTATTAAAACTCTTTACAATAAGAATACAATGAAGAAACTTCTTTCTTCCACACCTCTCTCAGATGCACACAAGATCTCTCACTAGATCTCTATTCCTCAAGAGCTCTCTCTCTCTCTCTCAAGTACAATCAAATCTAACAACCTGGATTGATGCAACTCAGTACTGTCCTTCAAACATTCACAATGTTCTACTCATACTACACTCAATAGATAAGAAGATCTTTCCTACATATAGAATTAGGAAACTTGAGCATGCTCTTACAACAAACAGTTAAGCCTCTTGAACAAGGGCTCTAAAAATAATATTGCTAATAATAGAGACGCGAGCTTGAGACTACAACTCAAACTCATCATGCAAACACTCGCTTCTATCCTCGGAAATTGCTTTCTGGACACACAGGTAACCGACGTCGGTTCCTGCCTGTTCGCCTGTGACCGTCGCTGGCTGACCCTATTGCCGACGTCGGTGCCTCTGCAACTGAAACTGACCGACGTCGGTCGCTCCTGACCAACGCTGGTGTCTGTGTAGACCCGAAACTATTTTAGTATGCTCCTTGGTGAAGCTTTTAGCTCCACACCCTAACATCTAAAACCCTGAGGTAGACATTTATTACATATAAGGATTAAAATGATGGGTCATGATAGGAAAATGACATTCTAAAAGTGCCTATAATTGCCTTGAACTAACATTTATCATGGTGTCAATCTGGTCACATTATCACAATGAGATATTAGGGGAGAAGATGATTTACTATTATGATCCACATAAATCCCATTATATTGTTTTCATGGATCCTATAAGGATAAAGTGAGGAATCCTATTTCTACTTAGTCTATCGAGCCACATTGAAATTATAGTGATTTGCTCAAGTATAATGTAATGTGATAATCTATGTTCCTTCACATACACCAAACTACCTCTATTATATGAAGGGATAGAAAATAAATAAAATTAATTAAATGCTTATACATCATAAAAATAATAATCATCTCTTAATTTATGATTTAATATAATATTATTCAAATATATTAAAAGATAAATGAAACAAGACTAGATAGCAATTATAATAAGATAATTCTATTAATATGTATAACCTTGATTAATACTAAATCATAAGTTTAAGGCAAAATGCATCTAGGTAGGGTGTTACATAACATAAGTGTCATTTATTACATCAAAACTATTTATTGTTAAAAATAAATAAAAATAAACATTTAACAAATTTAAAATTGAGAAAATAATTGTTAAAAAAATATTAAACTTATAAATCTAAAATTAACATAAGATTTTTTATTTTATTTTATTTTTTATTAGGAATACTAATCGTGTTAAAATAATTTTGTTATTCTTTTAGTAATTATTTTTTATGTCTTTAAAAACTTTAAAGTAAAGGTTTTAAATGCACCTTTATTAAATATAAATCAAATGCTCTAAATTATAATGAATTTAAGTTTTTTTGTTTTTTTGTTTTTTTTTTTTTTTGTTTTTTTTTTTTAATAAATTCAATGAGAATGAATTTTCAATAAAATAAATTTGAAGTTAAAATAAGGTTAATTCCTTATCTTTATTTCACAAAGGGAATGTAACAAATTTATTAAGATTATTGATCATCCAATTAAAAAATTAAAGATATTGTTTGAGTGTAATATAATTACTTTGTTTAAAGTGAGCTCATTTTATTATTTGATACTATTTTTCAATCATTTTGATGAATATTTATTTTTTGATTATTATAAATTTTTAAAACATTCTTTCAATAAATACATGATATTGAAATATAAAATACAATATCTCATTGAAAATATTCCAATTTAATTAAGAGAAAGAAACAACAATAGTAGCTTTGCTAAATCAACACTTAATTAGTTTTATCAACCTTATTTTAAATTAAAAAATCAAAAAAATAATAAGGAAAATTCCCACATGATAGATAAATATAATAAATGAAAAGCATAAAAGTCTTCTAATGTTTATCCACTTTATTGTAAAAAAAAATTAAAATGAGAAACTAAAATCTATCCATAGCATAAGAAAGCATAAATTACAAGTACATAAGTTTATCCCAATAAAAAATTATAGTTACTAAAATAAATAATAAGTTAAAAATTAAAAAATATTCAATTATTCAAGATAACAGTGAGGAAAAAGATCAATTAAAGAATATCGACCAACGTAAAATAAGATGAATAAAAACATGATTTTAATGTTAATTTTTAAATTGTTTCTTAATTCATGGATTTTCCAAAACCCTATTATTTTTGTTATTAAAAGTGATTATTCAACTTGTATATTTTCTTATCAATATATTTTAGTTTTCCTTGCTTTACTAATCATTTATTGTTTTAATTGAAAAAACTTATTTTTTTATCTTTATTTATTTTCTGCCAATTTGGACTTGCTTTTTTTATATCTTCCTTCCATGGACAAAACAAACTATTGGGTCAAATTGGGTATCCAAAATATATTTGAAAAAATAAATAAATAAAAATTGTGTAATAAACATAATTGTTATGGGAAAATATTGATATAATATTATATATATATATATATATATATATATATATAAACAATTTCAACCTACAAAAATCCATTTAAAAAAAGGATATTTTAATTTTGTTGACCTCTATATATGAAAAAGTGAAATAAATTATTCTTTTAAGTCTCCAATCATATTTCTCCTATTCCACCCACCAAGGTTTTTATTTTCTCATATGCGTTCAGTTTATAACTTCTATTTGGCTCCTCTATGCCTCTTTTATTAATATTCATGATTTCACTCTATTGTTTTACTCACTCCTATGTGTGGTTCTTTTGTTTTCTTCAAACAACTTTAAAATAATAAAATTATTATTATATTTTCTTAAGTTATTTTTTATAATTGTTTTCTATTATTTTTTTTACTAATATTTTTTACTTTATTCCGTCCCAAAATTCCATAATAGTTTATAAATTATGATAATACTTTTATTTTAGAAAATATTCAAATAATTCAATGAAATCTAATATAAATTGGCAGTAAGTACGGATCCTATTTTTATTTCCCCTTTTCTAGTTATTTTCAATATATGTTACTTGTAGATTTTTTTTCTCCAATTGGTAGTAAGCACTTTTCACATCATTGTCTTAGGATTGGGTACCTCTCATGTCTTTTAAAAATTGTGTGTTTTTATATTATTAATTTTTTATTGTTAATTATGAGAACACTTTGATTGTGTTAGGGCATACTCTTCATATTAATATCTTATGCCTATAGATAGAGCCATTATTTAAAGTAATTGTGTATATGATATTTATGATCTTGTCAAGAAAGATGCAAGTCATATTTTATTTTGAAAGTTATAGGTTCATGGTTATGGAATAGATGGGAGAACATATCATATTTTACTGTTGGAAAAATTATTAAAATACAAATAATCAACTTATTTTAATAAATGTTATTTTTATATCAATTATTTTATGTTACTATTCTTTCACTTGACATAAGTCTTTATGTCTATAATATTTTTTTTATATGATTTAGTATATGTTTTTCACATGATGTGTCTCATATTGTTAGTGTGTTTTCATGTTCTTAAAATGTCTTAAGATACTTAATATATTTTGTGTTTAAAATTTAATTAAAATATTTAATCTTCTTTTTTATGGCCATAAAATATATTTTATATATATTGATGTGTTTGTAAATTTGTATGTGCTTATTATTCTTTCATGGTGTATGTTGTGATTTCTATACTAATGTTGGAAGTATTTACTATGCATTTTGTCATATATTTGATATGTATTTTCTCATGATTAAAGTGTCTCTAGTGTAATATATGTGTTTGATGTGATTTCACTATTTTAAATGGTTTGTCTTTAGAATGACTTATGTGTAAAGTATTATTCCAAGATTAATCATGTATTTTACATGTCTTATATTATGTATGTCTTACCTACATTATTTATGTGTTTTATGTTTCAATGATGCATATCATGTAATATTTATTTACTTTTTTTTCAAATTTTCATGATTCACACATAATACATCCATTTGAGGAAAATATTACTATAATACTTTACATTGATATGTCTTACAATGATTATGTTATGTTGATTATTTTTAATCCTACATAAGGAATATTATTATTGCTCTTGCATTATTTGTATTTTGAACCCACATAAGACATGATATTCTTAATCATATATAAAATACTTATATAATGGGTCCATATGGGATAATGTATTGATAACATGCTTCATATATAAGATGCTTATAGCATGGGTCCATAACAAATAATGCATAAATAATGTACTTGTTTCTAAAATTATATCTTAATGTGTTATATACCAACAATTTAATATTTATGTGCCTAAGCCTTTTTTTTTGAGATGTGATAAATATTATTATAATATATATAAATACATCAAAAAAAAATTGATAACTCATATTTTATAGATATTTACATTGAGATCATACACTAATACTACTTTATATACTCTTGTTATGAGATGTACTCAAGATTGCATTCAATTTTATTTTAACTTAGATTGAATTTTATTGGTTTGATATTACTAAGATTTTAAATAAAAATCTACCTAGGACATTAGACATGGATGGAGACTTGAAGTTAATACGTATCTTAATTTCATTCCTTTTCTGTGTAGAATCAAGTATCCTCTTTTTAGTTTTAATACTTACACTATGTATTATTATGCCTAGAAGGATCTCAACTGCATTCACATAATTCCAACTTGGATTTATTAGCTTTTTCATTGAATAATCACATTACAATATTTTGGGTGTTGGTAAATATATAATCCTTATGTCAAGGTGAATAGTAAGTATTTTAACAGATCATATAAAAATTATTATTTCATATATTTTGATTGGTTCAAATTTTGGTACATGTTATTAACCCCTTCACATCAATCAATAGGAACCTGCAATTTCACTGACATCATGATTTAAACTATAATAAATTTCATAATGTTCATCATAATCGTTGAGTGCCATTTGCCTTTTCCCCAAATAAATTCTTAATTCGAGGTGTATTTGTCATCTGATTATCGCAGGTCGAGAAAATATTAGGAAACAAAATTTTCTTTCATGGAAATTAAATGTCGATTTTATATAGTTATCATGAAATAGGATTCAACAAATGTAAATTATCAATGAAACGTACAAGTTTCCAATGTTGAAGAATCAGATGCAAATGGATAAGATAATAAAAATGACTTTGTATGTAAAATAAGGGTTAGAAACATCGACCCACATTCCCCACTTTTCTCATAAATACTTAGTCACGCTTTTGATCCAATTTTTGTGAGAACACCCAATTCACAAGTCAAAAATGAGAACTAGGTAGATTATATCCAGATCAACCAAACTATATTTCTTCACTTATTGTTGCTGCTTCTTGAATCTTCTCCTTTCATATATTCTTGAGATAAATCCTAAAGAAGTTGAAGGAAACTGAATCTAATTATGCTATTGTCCTATACGATGCCTCAACTACACCTAGTGAAAAATTTTCTTCCCCAACAATTATGCCAGAACCTTCTACTTAGTCTCCTATGAATGTAATTGTCTTTATCCTATGAAATTCTATATGTTTTGAGTACATTCGTTAGAGGATTATTTAATTTTATATTGAAAATTTATATGATTTTTGTATGTATAATTTTTTTTTGTGTACAACATAAATCCCTATTTTACCAGATTTGTTAAAAACCAATGATTCATATAAATTCATCATGTGAAAATTAGTCAATGAGAACGTTGGACTGGTTAGTGCTTTGAATACCTCTGCTTTCAGGAATAGGATGAATATTTTTGTTTTGGCTATTGAAATAAAGAGGAAAATATTTTGGCAAGATCATATTTATTTGGAGTGTAATTGACCAGTGTCATCTTCGTTATCGAGGTTTCATGATGCTATCTTGTTCCATATATGCTGCTAAGATTTGATTCTAATATGCTTACTTATTTTGTTGTATTTTATGTAGGTAAGGTGCTTGAATCCCCTATCATAAAAATATTCTTGGGTATTTGGTATATCAAGTGGCATAGTGACGGAATGATTACTGGGGTGTTAAGTATGGATCTCGACAATGATGGTGATGTGGATGTGCTTAAACTAGAGGATTCAGGCTCAATTGGCAAAGTACTTATTCTATTGATTTTTTTATTTTTTTTGGATTTGAACATTGGGGCTCTGTTATGAAATCCCCAATGATTTTACCACTTGAGTTGATTCCATTAAATGTTTTTTTTTAAATATTAGATGTCTTTACATATACACTTTCAACATTTATTACATCAAAAGTGAATTGGAGTATACAGGCCATAATGCTAACAATAAGAACTAAACCTTCTCTCGTTATACACGAGCCAAGCATCTCCACCAATGAACCATGACCATTCGAATTCTGTGGATTTTGGCCAATATGTGAAACATTGAGTTACCATTGTTTAAAATAAGCCATGCACCCCTGCCATTTCATATAGGAATGCATGTTACAAGAGTGGTGTAAAAGCTTCTAAAAAATGTTATTTGGTAGGGTGTCCAAAGAAAGAGTTGTTGTGACATGCATCCTCTTTAGCTAAACAAAAATAAATTGGCAAGGGCACATTAGTGACGGCTAAAACTATCACTTGTCTAGATGGTGTGAATGCTAAAGAAGACTTAATGATTACTTTGGAAGGCAATGACATGTATCATGTAATGCTTCTTTACACTAGCATTGTATTTCCATCTCAAAAGTACATTCTTGATAGACCTTTAGTGAATGAGTCCATAGTTAAATTATTATGTCCTCCTCTTGAATTTTAAAAAAATAGCCATATGGATCTATAGATGAATCCACAATCACCAAAGAATCCACAACTCTAGTCGATATGAATGGTGAAGCAATTTGAGAAGCTAAAATAAGAATGATAAATTAGACTATGATTTTGGAAACTCAAAGAATACTAACACATGAGGCTATTGATGATTAGTCTTTTGACAACCAAAGTGATAAGCTTGTTGGCATTATTACCAGAAAAGTGACCACTCCTTTAATTGATAAAATTGTTAAATTATTCTTGCCATAAAATTTAGACTGGAATGGTGATATTGACTCACCTGAGCCTACTTGAGGGAAGAACATAAAATCATACAAGAATTTTTATAAGGAGAATATGACCATAAAATCCATAGTTTATGAAGTTAATGCAGACAACTAGATGATAAACTTTTCTAACAATGTAAATAGAATCAATTGTTTCTCTAGTTTATGAAAATTAAAAAGCAAATTTGATGGTTGTTAATGTAAAACAAAAAACTTATACTACAGGGCATTGTACCCTGAAACAACTTCCCTAATAGTAATATTACATAATTTTATCTACCAGTTTCAAATTTTCTAGAATAACAAAATTTATTGTTGCAATATTTCTCTTTGCTTACTAATAGAATATTTTTCTTATTTAAAATTAATCACATGAGCTTACTTTTTAAGGGATATTTAATTATTTATTATTTTTAACAAAGGAGGTAATTCTTCTATATTGCCAATAAATGGGTTGTTGAAAAATCTGCTAATTAAGGAAGGGGATTCTAGTTTTAAGTTAATGCCCTAAGTCTATAAGGATAACACCATTGTATGATCTATCTACTTATTTTATTTCATAAATCTCTATACATTTTTTAAATCTACTAAACAATAGCTATTATCTTGTAGGGACTTGGCACTTTATACCACCTGTTATTATTTGAAACTCACCAATACATATATAAAAGAAAAAGAAAAAGTAATTGTTAATTCTTATATACATTAGAATTTGTTTTGAACTTTAAGAATAATTTTTTATATTCATAGTATTTTTTATTTTCTAATTTTATATACACCCATAAATAAAAGTAGAAAAATTCTTAAACATCTAAAACTCTCTCTTAAAAAATTATTTATCATTAAATTTTATTATTTTAAAATGTTTGAATATTTATCAATTTCTAATCTAAATTATACATTATAAGGTCCCTGCATCTTCTCCTGAACCTTCCATATGTATTTTTAATCCCCTCACTTTGAAATTTGGATGTGAGTTTATTAGCTATTACTTATAGTATATTTTTATTTTTTAATATTATCTTCCTATTTTTTATAGGAATTTATTGAACACTTACAAGTATTTTAAAAGGAAAAATAAAAATCATTAAAGAATTTATTAAAATAGACAAGTTTATCTTAAATACACTATACCATTAGTTTTCATGTTGTTATAACTATTTTAATTATTTATATTTTTTTTTTCCAATTATCTATTTTTTATTTTTTTCCCAATATTTATATTAAATAAGGGTCTTATAAATATCAAAATGTTTTTTTTATATTCTAATTTATTTAGGGTCAAAAATATATTTCCCTTAATTTTTAAAATATTAGAAAATAAATGAATATTTTAGAGATTAAGAAAACGTACACAATTTAAGTCATCAATTTAAGTTTTGCATGTTTGATGATTTATATAAAATATTTCAAATCTCTATGCATTATCCTTAAAAGGGAACACTCCTAGGAGATTGATATTATTATTTTTTTGTCAATTGTTTTGGATTTTTTGAGTGCCTATTTGTACTATTACATATTATTGAGTGTCAACAAATCACATTTGAAAATAAAATAAATTAAAACTTGTATATTTTTTTATTTATAGATTTTAATTAAATAATTACACTTATGTTACTATTTTATATATAAAAATTATCTTAATTAAAAATAATTTAATTTTTATATAATAATTTAATAAAGTTTTATTTATCCAATAAAAATCATTAAATAACTATAAACATTCAAAACTACATGTAATTTAATATATTAATCATAAGCATTTAAAATTATATATAACTAAAAATATATATGAAAAGATAAAAGAAAATAAAAAAATAAAAAATAAAGATATATTAGAAGATTTAATTTTTGTAATACAAACCTCTTTCAATAGATTTCTTTTTAGGGATATTAATAATTTATTTTTTTAAAAAAATATTAAAAAATTTAATTTTCATAATATATATATTTTTAATAAATTTTTAAAACAAAAATAATATTAATGAAAAATATATTGAAATCTCATATCACTATAAAGGTGCAGGGTGGATGGATGGCAATATATTCAGATCTTAGTATATTTCTTTATGTGAGTCAACAAAAAGATTTACGACATTTTGTGGAAAGAAATCACCACTTCCCTTCTATGAACTTCACTACCTGCACAAATAAAAACAAATAAAGAATAAAACAATGCATATAATGTGTAAAACTTTGGAAAAATCAGAGGGAGTGACTTGGCTTACCTGAGCAGGGTGGAGGAGTAGAGTTGTGGTGGTCAGATGCATTTAATGAGTCGATGGAAGGAGCAGGAGTGAGATGAGCGGAAGGGGATTTCAATCCCTGACCTGGTGGAGAAAGCACCACCTCAGGAGCAGCCGAAGGACGAACTATAGTGAGGCAGAGGCGTAAATACCCATAGATGTTATAAAGAGAAGAGGTGAGTGACAGTGGGAGGAGGAAGAGTAGGTCGATAAAGAGGAGATAGAGGAAAATCCAGACGAAGATGTGCATGAATGCATCTAAAGGGACAAACAGAGCAGAAAAATAAAGAAAATAAAAATAGAGAGACAAAACAGATTGCTATGGCAATCACAAAACAAGAATTTTATTTATTTTCTTGAATCTTGCAGATCTTCTTGATCTTTTTCAATAACAAAGCTATGCCCATGGGTCTCTTAAATAGATTTGAAAACAAACAATAATTAGAAAAGCAAACTGAAGACTAATTTTAGTCTTTGCATGCAAACTAACTCTCTAACTGCTTGAACTAACTGGTTGTTAACTATTGTGCATGCATGAGAGCTGAGGGAGGCAATTAAACATCAAGTGGAGAAATTATCTCCTGTTAATCTTCAATTTCTAACACTCCCCCTTAATTTCTACCACTAACTACTTCAGCATTTACAATGCCTAAATTTTGTCTTAGATAATCAAAGGTCTCCTTTGCTAATGTCTTTGTTAATATATCTGCCAATTGGTCTTCAGATCTACAAGAGTCCAGATGGATTTCTCCATTGTTCACTAACTCTCTGATAAAATGAAATCTTGTATCGATGTGTTTGCTCCTCTTGTGAAAAACATGATTTTTTGATAATGCAATTGCTGATTTATTGTCACAAAAGATTGGTGTTGACTCCTTCTGTGCTTGTAATAAATCTGTCAATATTCTCCTCATCCAAGTTGCTTGACATGCTGTTGATGTGGCTGCTACATACTCTGCTTCAGCTGATGAAAGTGTCACTATAGGTTGCTTTTTTGGATGCCCATGTGACCACACCTATTCCTAAAAGAAAGGCATGTCCTGAAGTACTCTTCTTGTCATCAATGCTACCTACAAAATCACTATCAATATAACCAATCAAACTAAAATCATTAGTTGTGGAATATAAAATTCCATATTTTGTTGTTCCTGTCACATATCTCAATATCCTTTTTCTAACTTGCCAATGTGAGTCTTTTGGTGACTCCATGAATTTAGAGATTAAACTGACCCCATACATGAGATCTGGTCTTGCAGCTGTAAGATACATGAAAATACCAACTAGTCTTTTGAATGTTGTAGAATCAACATTAGACCCTTTGTCTTTACTAATTTTGGTCCCTGTAGCAACTAGTGTAGGTGCTAGTTTACAATTTAGCATCTTAAACCTCCTTAACACATCCTTTGGTTGTCAGGATCTTAGAGTACAATTGATTACTTTTGTATAAGCAACTAAACATAGAATTGAAACCAAAAGTAATAAGTAACTAGAAATCAGAGACAGCAAAGAATAGGAGATACAAGAAACAACCAATCTTGTATTAAATTCTTCTAAAAAGAAATACAATGAAGAAATCTCTCTCTCCTCACACCTCACAGATGTACAATAATTCTCCCTTAAGAGTTCTCTCTCTCTCTCTCTCTCAATCAATTACAACCAACTCAATTACTGAATTGTCCTTACAGATCTTCTTGATCTTGCTCCAATTACAATACTACCCCATGGGTCTCTTAAATAGAATTGAAAGCAAACAATAATTATAAAAATAGACTCAAGACTAATTTTAGTCTTTACATGCAAACTAACTTTTCTCCTAAAAATAGAAATTCTAGAAATGTATAGAAGTCAGTGTCGGTCTGAAGATGACCGATGTTGGCCGACCCTAACCAATGTCAGTTGGTTCTGACCGATTTTGACCGATGTTGATTGACCCTTAACCGATGTTGGTTGGTTCTGACCGATGTCGATTACTGTGTAAGCCTAGCAACATCAAAATTAGCTCATTAGTGAAGCTTTTAGCTCCACAACTCAACAATCTCCCACTTAGAGATAAACAGCTCCACCTGTACTTGTACAACAACATCCTCTAAACATCTCTGGCTTGTTTCTCCCTCCTCAAGTTTAATCTTGAAGACCAACAAAAGTTGAATGAAGATTCAACTTCTTCTTTTTTACCAGCATTGTTAAGATATCAGTAGGGTTCTTATCTGTATGTATCTTTTCCAACTTCAACTATCCATCCTCCAATATCTGTCTAATGAAGTGGTACCTAAGCTGTATATGTTTGGTTCTTGAATGAAAGACTGAATTCTTTGCCAAATGAATTGTACTTTAATTATCACTATACAATCTGCATCTCTCTTGCTCTTTTTCCAACTCTTCCATGAACTGAGTCATCCAAATCATTTCCTTGCTAGCCTCTGTGACTGCAATGTATTCTGCCTCTGTAGTAGACAAGGCAAAAACCTTCTACAACTTTGAAATCTAGCTAACCGCCATTCCACCAACAGTGAACACATATCTTGTGGTGCTTCTCCTACCATCCAAGTCACCTGCCATATCCGAATCTACATACCCATGTAAAGAAGTGTTTGACCCTCCATAGCATAAATGCCTACTGTTGGTCTCTCTCAGATATCTGAGAACCCACTGAACTGCTTTCCAGTGTTCCTTTCCTGGATTGGCCATAAACTTGCTGAAAACTCCCACTGCTTGGGCAATATTTGGTCTAGTACATACCATTACATACATCAAGCTCCCAACTGCTGAAGCATATGGAACTCTACTCATGTACTCAACCTCATCATGTGATTTAGGACACTGTTCTTTGCTCAACTTGATGTTTCCAGCCATAGGTGTGCTTACCTTTTTTGCATCCTGTATATTGAACCTCTCCAACACATTATTCACATAGTTCTCTTGAGACAAAATCAAACTGTGATTTTTCTTGTCTCTCTTAATACTCATGCTAAGAATTTTCTTTACTGCTCCTAAATCTTTCATGACAAATGTGTGAGCTAATTTTACCTTAAGCTCAATAATTTATTGCATGTATGAACCTGCAACAAGCATATCATCTACATACAGTAACATGGATAATATAACTACCATTATCCAATCTATTAAAATAAACACAATGGTTAGATTGATATTTACTAAAGCCATGCTCTATCATAAACCTGTCAAACCTCAAATACCATTGTCTTGGAGCTTGCTTAAGACCATATAAGCTTTTCTTCAACCTGCACACAAGTTTCTCCTTACCTTTGACCTCAGAACCTTCTAACTGATCCATATATATCTCTTCATCCAAATCTTCATGAAGAAATATTTTCTTAACATCAAACTGCTCAAGATGCAAATCTTCAATAGCAACTAAAGACAATATAGTCTGAATAGAAGTCATCTTTACTACAGGAAAAAAAATTTCACCAAATCAATACCTAGTTTCTGTGTAAATTCCTTTACTACCAACCTGGCCTTATGTCTCATTTGCCCATTCTCTCCTTCCTTTAACCTGTATACCCATTTGTTTTTTAGTGCTTTCTTTTCGGCTGGCAACTCAACTAAATCTGACGTATGGTTCTCTTCCAAGGAATCAATTTCCTCATTCATGCCATGCTCCCACTATTTCTTAGATTCTACCTGCATTGCCTCATCAAAACTTTCTGATTCTCCACCATCAGTGAGCAACAAGTAGTATAAAGAAGGGAAATAACGAATTAGAGGTTTACTTACCCTTTCAGACCTCTTCATGGGCATTTGAGACTCATTTACAGCTTGTTGTCTGCCCAAATTTCTTTTTGACAGTGACCGATCCCGGTCATCTCTAATTGATGTCGGTCTGCACCCGACTGATGTCGATTCCTCCTAATCGATGCCAATTTCCACTTGACCGACGTTGACCTCTACCTTATCAATGTTGGTTTCCACCTTACCGACGTCAGTCTCTGTGTTTTTTTGTGAGTGATGATTTTTACCTGCAAGCTCATTTTGGATCATAACCTCTTCCAAATCAAGATTGTCTTGCTCAGAGTTATTCAGCCTCTTGAGTTGATCACTATACATCACCTTCTCATTGAAAACTACAGCATAGCTTCTAATAATTTTGTTAGTTTCTAAATTCCACAACTGAAATCTAAAATCTCCAAAACTATAACTAATGAAAGTGCACCGCATAGATTTAGCATCCAGCTTCTTTCTATTTTCTTTATCAATATGCATAAAAGCTTCATAACAAAAAACTTTGAGAAATTAAAGATCTACCTTTTTACCTATCCAAGCCTCTTTTAGAATTCCACCACCTAGTGCAGTAGAAGGTTTTCTGTTAATCAGGTAAACTGTAGTATCTATAGCTTCTACCAAAAACTGTAAGGGCAAACCAGCATGCAACTTCATACTCCGTGCACACTCCATTATTATTGTATTCATCTTTTCAGCAATTCCATTTTTTTGAGGTGTCCTTAGAACTGTCCTTTCCCTATGTATTCTGCTCATAGAATAGTAACTGTTGAATTTATTGCTGCAGTACTCACCACCATTGTCATATCTAAGGCACTTCAATCTCAAACATGTTTCATTCTCAACCAAAGCTTTCCATTTCTTAAATGTGTCAAAAACATTAGATTTCCTCTTTATGCAATAAACCCATACCTTTCTTGTAGCATTATCAATGAAAGAAACATAATATTGTGATCCTCCAATAGAAGCTACCTGAGCTGGTCCCCACATGTCTGTGTGAACAAGCTCTAATTGGTGCTTCTTCTTTGTTGACCCAGTTTTGAGAAACCTCACTTTCTTCTATTTCCCAAAAATACAATTCTCACAAAAATCTAGATCTATGCTTTTCAAATTTGAAAGCTTACCTTTTGACTTAAGAACATTCATTCCCTTCTCACTCATGTGACCAAGCCTACAGTGCCACAAATTTACATCTACATCTGAAATAGATAAAATAAAAAGAGAATAATCAGTAATACAAGTAGATAGATAAAGTGTACCTACTCTCTTACCTTTTACTAATACAAGTGCACCCTTGGAAACTTTCTAAGATTCAGCTATGAGAGTTACTTTGCATCCCTCATCACCCAATTTTTTTGCAAAAATCAAATTTCTCTTCAGGATGGATACATGCATGACATCCTTCAACACCCATGTGTTTTCATTCTGTAATTTCAGCTACACTTTTCCTTTGCCAACAATTTTAAAAGGCTCATCATCCCCTAAATAAACTTTTCTAAAATCTCCATGGACATAATCATTGAAAAATTTTCTATTTGGGGTTGCATGGAAAGAGGCACCAAAATCTAAAACCTATGATTTTACTTTATTATCTAAAGAAAATATAAGAGCATCTTGTGCAACAATACCTACAACTTTTGCTTCTTTATTACCTTCATGCTGATTTTCTTTATTATCCTTCAACCAACAATCTTTCTTTGCATGCCCTTTCTTTCCACAGTTCCAGTAGGTTATTCTTCCATTTCTAGATTTGGATCTACTTTCCATCTTTGACCTTGATTTCCCTTGCTTGCCCTTCTCTCTTTGCCTTCCCCTGCTTTCAACACTTAAAGCATTACTTGATGTTTCTTCTGTGCTTTTTCTACGAATTTCTTTATTCAAGATTACACTAACAACATCATCAACTTTCAAAACATTTGAAGCAGATGCAGTATTACTAACTACCATTATCAAACTATGCCAACTTTCAGGTAAAGAGCATAAGATTAAGAGAGCCTTAATTTCATCATCAAAAACTATTTTGACTAAATTTAACTGATTTATTATTGTATGGAAATCATTAAGATGACTAGATACAGATCCAACTTGCTACATTTGAAAATTAAATAATTGATTTATAAGATATGCCTTATTCAAATTTGAGGGTTTTTCATATAGATTTTCTAAAGTATCCATTAACTCTATCGTTGTCTTTGCCTGAGATAAGTTGGAAATTACAGAAGCTGCCAGGCTCAACCTTATAGATCCAAGAGCCTTTCTATCAAGAACATTCCATTTTTCATCTTTCATATCTATGGGCTTCCTTGAAACCCCACCCAATGGTAAATACATATCTTTCTGATACAAATAATCTTCAATCTACATCCTCCATAACTGATAATTTTTGCCATTGAATTTCTCCATTATTAGTTTACTTTTTTTTGCTATTGCTTTGCTCCCATTCAATCAGAAACCCCTGTGAGTGAATTATGTAATCAACAAACACTAACATGCTCTGATACCAGTTGTTAGTGTATACACATAGCTCTGATACCAGTTGTCAAGATATTATAATACAATTAATTACTTCTGTATAAATAACTAAACATAGAATTGAAACTAAAAGTAATAAGTAACTATAAATCAGAAACAACAAAGAATAGGAGATACAAGAAACAAACAATCTTGTATTAAACTCTTTTAAAAGGAAATACAATGAATAAATCTCTCTCTCCTCACACCTCATAGATTTACAGTAATTCTCCCTCAAGAGTTCTCTCTCTCTCTCTCTCAATCAATTACAACTAACTCAATTACTGAATTGTCCTTGTAGATCTTCTTGATCTTGATCCAATTACAATACTGCCCCATGGGTCTCTTAAATAGAATTGAAAGCAAACAATAATTAGAAAAATATACTCAAGACTAATTTTAGTCTTTACATGTAAACTAACTATTCTCTTAAAAATAGCAATTCTAGAAACGCACAGAAGTCGGTGTGAGTCTGAAGATGACCGATGTCAGCCAACCCCTAACCGATGTCAGTTGGTTTTGACCGATGTTGATTGACCCCTAACTGATGTTGGTTAGTTTTGACTGATGCTGATCGATGCCGGTTACTGTGTAAGCCCAGCAACATCAAGATTAGCTCATTAGTGAAGCTTTTAGATCCACAACTCAACACTTAACACATCCTTTGCATATTTACTTTGACAAATAAAATTTCCCTTCTCTGATTGTACAACTTCTATGTCCAAAAATACTTCATTAATCCCAAATCTGTCATTTCAAATTTTTTCTTCATTGCTAATTTAAATGTGTCTACAGATAAATTTCTAGTGAAAATCAAATCATCAACATACAAACATACAATCAAAATCTGACCTTCTTTGTTGATTTTTGTGTAAAATGTTGACTCACTATTGCTTCTGTTGAATCTATTATTTGTCATGTATGAATCAATCCTGCTATACCATGCTCTTAGTGTTTGCTTGAGACCATAAAGGGCCTTCTTCAATCTGTAGACTTTTTCTTCATGTCCAAGCACTTCATAACCTGGTGGCTGTTTCACATACACTTCTTCATCTAGGAAACCATTCAAAAAAGTTGATTTGACATCCATTTGATATACATTCCAATTATTTTCAGCTTCTATTGCTAAAACCATTCCAACAGTATCAAGTCTAGCAACTGGAGCAAATGTTTCATTATAATCAATTCCATGTTCTTGTGCAAAACCTTTTGCTACTAACCTTGCCTTGTGTTTTTCAACATTTCCATCTACATCAAATTTGGTCTTATAAACCCATTTGACTCCTATGCAATCCTTACTTTCAGGTAGATTATTTAGATCCCATGTTTGATTTCTTTCAATGGCATTCATCTCTCCATCCATTGCTTTTAACCAATGTTCCTTATTAATTGCTTCTTCATAATACATAGGATCATGAGTGAAAAGAGCAAAATTTGAACACAAATCTAACTTCTCTTCTTCTTGATTATAAATCTCATTCAAGTTTCTCATTTTCTTACCTTTAAATCTTGATCTTAAAGTGGCAAGAGTTGGATCTGATTCATCACTTGTGAATTTGGAGTAGGATGACATGCATGACCAAATGATTCACCTTGTACTAAGCTCTTAGGTGTTTTTATTGGAGTGCTTGTTCTTTCTTGTGGAGAGGATTGATCACCTTGCAAATTTTGTTCTTCATAGTCTTCTTCATTTTGAGGAATTGGTGCTCCAATTGTGATGGTGCTACCATCCCATGCTTCTTATTCATTAAATTCAACATCTCTGTTAATAATCACTTGCTTTGAAATGGGGTTATACAACTTATAAGCCTTTGATTCTTCACTATATCCAATAAAAATGCATTTTTCACCTCTATCATCAAGCTTTCTTCTCAATTTAGATGGTATAAGAGAATATGCAATACAACCAAAAATTCTGAAATGATGTACGCTATGCTTCTTACCACTCCAAGATTCTTGTGGAGTTCGATCTCTGACACTCTTTGTTGGGCTTCTATTCAGAATATATACTGCACATGCTACTACTTTTGACTAATATTCATTTGACAAATGTTTGGCCTTCAACATGCTTCTAGCCATCTCCATGATTGTTCTATTCTTTCTTTTTGCTACACCATTCTGTTTTGGTGTGTACCTTGTAGTCAGTTGCCTTTTAATGCCATGATATCTGCAAAAATATTGAAATTCATTAGACATATATTCACCTCCTCTATCTGATCTAAGTACTTTGATGTAAAGGCCACTCTATTTTTCAACCATAGCCTTGAATTCTTTAAACTTTTCAAAGGTTTCAAAGTTATTTTTGAGAAAATATATCCACGTCTTTCTACTAAAGTCATCAGTGAAGGTTAGAAAATAAGTACTACCTCCAAATGATGGAATTTGCATTGGCCCACATAAATCCCTATGGATTAGCTCCAATATTACCTTTGCTCTATATGAGGATCTTACTGTAAAGCTCTCTCTATGCTGTTTTGCTAGAATGCAACTTTCACATGAACTTCCTGGCTGTTATATTGGTGGTAATCCCTTCACCATATTTTTATTCTGTAACAAATTCAAACCTCCAAAATGTAAATGTCCATACCTTAATTTCCATAGCCATGATTGGTCTAGATGCATGGTTTTGAAGTGGGCTTCCTCTTCTCCTTGAATGCACTGAATTTGAAGAGGAAACATCCAATTCTTGGTCATCTCCACTTTTCCTATCAACCTGTCACTTGGAAACTTGTCTAGTATTGTGCGAACATTATCCATAAAAGATACTCTGTAACCTTTCTGTACTAACTGTCCAACACTCATAAGATTATGCTTTAGTCTAGGTACAAAATAAACATCAGGGATAAACCTTCTTTCACCATTTTTTTCCAAAACATTTATTACTCCTTTACCCATTACATCCACTTTGTTATCATTTCTTAATTTAACTTCAGATTTTACGAAATCATCAAGACTAGAAAAGAATTATTTATTCCCTGTCATATGATTACTGCATCCACTATCTAAGAACCAAATATCTCTAGCATTTTCTTGAGTAACATGACAATTGATAAATAAGCTTCCAAGATTAAAACTAGATTCACTTGTGTAATTAGCATTCTTCTTGTCCATATTTCCTTGTTTCTTTCTGCATTCACTTGCATAATGTCCATGTTTTTTGCAGTAATAACATTGAATGTTAGATTTATCAAACCTCTGTGAACTTTGATGGAAGTGTTTTTTTCCACGTCCTCTATTGTTGTAGTTTTGATTACTATTTTCACCTTAATCTGGATTGTTCCTTCCATTTCTACCTCTGCCTCTTCCTCTGAAGTTTGACCTTGCTCTTCCTCTTCCTCTACCAAATGATACATGTGACTTGAAAGCATTCTCAAGAGAAGTATTGTTATTCCTATTCATTCTGGATTCATGTGTTAATAAAGAACCCATTAATTCATCTACTGATAAATGTTCCAAATCCTTGGCTTTCTTAATAGCTACAACTATTGCATCAAATTGCTAGGTAAACTCTTAAGTATTTTTTCTATGATCTTCTGATCCATTATAGTTTCTCCATTATATCTAATTTGATTCACTATATTCAATACTTGACCCATAAATTCGTCTATAGAATCTTAATCATTCATTTACAAATTTTAAAAACTTCACCTAAGAGATTTCAATTTAGCAATTTTTACCTTTGTATTACCTTTATAGGTAGTCTCCAAGATTTTCCATGCTGATCTACATCTCATTGCTGCTGCAAGTCTGGAAAAAATAGATTCATCCAATGCCTATTGGAGTAGATATAAATCTTTTTCATCTTTTTTCTTATTCTCTTTAAGCTCTTCCTTTTGTGCTCAAGTTAATGCCTGATGGGCAGCCTCATCTTGCGGTTCTACAAAACCATTCTCTACCAAATCCCAAACATCTTGTGACAAAAACAATGTTCTCATTTTAATTCCCCAAAAATCCTAATTCTTACCATTAAAAACCAGAATTTGAGGCTGAGAAATACTGTTATTCATTGCCATGTCTCACCCTGAAGTGACTAAATCCTCCTTGCACCAAAGCTTTTCTTTGACTGCACTTGGAAAATCTAATACCACTTTATTATTCTTTACCAAACCCGATTGTCTCCTTCACGACATCAAAAAAAAACTATTATCGGGGGTCTCTGTCCCACGCATCCAAACGGCTTCATGTCACAATTCTACTATAGGTGTTACAGTCAATAACTCTTGGATGTTGTTGGCGTCAATGCTCCATGTCACACTTCTGGACTTTCCCTTCGATGTGACAGGTCACGATTTTTCAACAGTAGGTTGTGTCGAACTACATGCTAGGTTTCAGCAAGCTCTTTGCTCACTCGTTCTCAGATGCTACAGGTCTGTTGCATTCTACAGATTGGCTCTCATCCATCTGGACTGCCTCTTCTCAGCGTGTTGCTCTTTTCTTACAGTTATGTTGACTGCAGCGACTCTCTATGTTGGCTCTTTTTAATCTTCACAAGATCATATCCTCAAAGCTTTGATACCAATTTTGATAGAAAAATAGAGCATAAAGAACATAAAATAAAAATAGAGATATTGAGATTGCTACAACAATTCTGGAAAAACAAGAATTTTATTAATTTTCTTGAATCTTGCAGATCTTCTTGATCTTTTACAATTACAAATCTATGCCCATGGGTCTCTTAAATAGATTTGAAAACAAACAATAATTAGAAAATCAAACTGAAGACTAATTTTAGTCTTTGCATGCAAACTAACTCTCTAACTGCTTGAAGTAATTATTTGTTAATTGTTGTGCATGTATGAGAGCTGAGGGAGGCAGTTAAACATCAAGTGGAGAAATTATGTCTTGTTAATCTTTAGTTTCTAACAACATCTCTCCTCAAGTAAGGAAAGTTGTGAACTTTTAAATTCATTTCATCAAAATTATCCACCACCACAAGCAGCACCAGCAACAGCCCCACAAGAATCAGAGCATTATTGCTTTTGCCATGCCGAACAAGAGTAAATTGGATATTTGTGTGGCCCTGAATAAGTAGTTAAGCAGAGGGAGAGGATAATGTCATTGCCATGTAACAACCAATGCAGAGTCTATTTTGCCTGTACATGCCATGAAAAGGACAGGTGTAGTGCGAGGATGAAGAAGATAGTTTAATTATGGGTGAATGTGTGAAATGGGAGCCACCGGCATGGGGGAAGGGTAGGTTTCATGGGTAGTTACGTAACGTCACTGTCATCTTTCTAAAGGCACTTAAATTTTCTTATGAGAGAAGAATGAACCTTCGCAAGCGAGTGGGGGTGTTGGAGAGGTATAACTCATTTAGCGCAACACTTACCTTTGGTATTAGGGTGTAATGTGGGCAGAGGGAATGAATATTAAATGCCAAATGTGTAATTATTTTTTAAATGATTTTTTTATGAGTTGTTTAAGTTATGGATTTGAAGGTTCATTTTTTAATCATATGTTGTTGTTGTTGTTGTTGTTGTTGCTTTTAATATTTTTTATAAATATTATATCTAATTTATAGATATTAAGTGTAAAAGTTTATAAATAATATTAATGTGTTTATTTATTAGAAGGAGTTATCTTTTTTGTAATTGATTGATATTCATTATTCGAAGTTAGAGGATAAATAGGATTGTATTGTCTTATTTTTAGGTAGATACAATTTTGGTGGGATATTTACTCTTCGAGTCAATTTTTGGTTGGAGCCAACACAATTACTTTGAGATACAAATAGGAGGCTTATGTCGCCCTTACATCGAATAACAACTTTACTTAAATCACTATCAGCCATGACCGAGCAACCAAAGTCACCAATGGCCATCATCGGTGTACCATGCCACAGCGGGATTTGAACCTTGATGGTGATGGACACAACCAAGCATCCTAACCAATGTACCCACATCCCATAGATGGATTGTATTTCCCTATTATTGATATGTGATGCATGTTAATCAGCCCATGTTGTAAGGTTGGAATGCTCTCTAATGGAGATGCATTGACCCACTAGCGACTATGTGGCGGATATAGAAATCAGTTTAAAAAATATTTGTATTGTGTCCCATGACATTAAACTATTTTGTACTAGATTTTAATGTGTATGTAAGGAAGCATATATTTGTATATGTGTTATTATATCAAACTAATGTTACTATTAAAAACATTTTGAAAAAACATAAACTAATGCTGGATTTTATTTCTAAGTTTTATTATTGACATTAATACAATATTTTTTTAACAATAAAGATTGAAGCAGAAAATATTTTTGCATGGTTGTTTATATCCTTATGGTACAAATAGTAGGTTTGCAAATGCTAGAGCCATAAATCTCAAAATGGTTTATGGTTATGATTTAGTTTTTTAGTTGTTGGTAACACAATATTTACATTTCTTTAAGATGACAATGAAGATTGAAAAGGGGTTTTAAATATTTATTTGCATTTCATTTCTGAACTTTGGATAAGTCGACATGCATAGGTTAGAGTTTAAGTATTCAGGTAGTTTTTTCATGCCATTTTAGATTTGAAATATTGTGTCCTTTTAATACTTTGACACATATAGACCAATTAATTTTTTAATAATATGTTTCTTTTTGAAAACTTCTACATATGATTGTTGGTTCATGATTTCATTCTTGCACAAGCTCTCTTTTGTTAGTAAAAGGTAAGAGATGTCCCAGGTGTAATGGTTCTATCTTTTTTTTTTTTACAATACTATGTTTTTAATGATATAGAATCATGCTCATCTTAAGATTTACATAAAAATATGTTTCAGACTTAAAATATTGTGTTGATTTGATAGCTAGAGGTACGTAGATGAGACATTAGGATCGAAGCCATTGTCATCTCAGTAAGTTGGAATTAATGTCTCTGCATGAATGTTGTTATAATATTTTATTTGTGTTGTTTTTCTGTGGACATCTATATAAGTTTTTATATGCTTTTTTCATAAAAAATTTTACATGTCTATAGGATTGTGATTTATATGAGGTTGGTTCAACTAAAATTTGTCTCACTGTATGAATGTGATGAGAATATTTTTATGTCTATGTCTTATTTTTGACATTAATATAATTTTTATTTGAAATAAGGTTTGCAGTGGAAAATGTTTGTGCATGGTTTTTTTAATCTTCATCCAATAGAGCATCAATTTGTAAAAGTGAGAGTCAAAATGTTCAAAATGATTCTTAGTTATGATCTGATTTTTTGGTCATTGGTAACATAGTATTTTCATTTCTTTAAATTTATAGTGGAGATTAAAAAGTGGTTTTAGATATTTTTTTCATATTTTTTGTGTGCTTTAGATAGGTCAACATACATGGACTAGAGTTTCATTATTTAGATAATATTTCATATCATTGTGGGTTTGAAACATTGTATAGTTTGACACACATAGACCTATTTATTTTTGAATTAATACATTATTTTTTTATAAAAAATTTGCAGGTCTATATTTTCATGATTTCAATCTTTTGAAAACACTCTTTTTATTATAATAAGATAAGATATATATGTTATGTATAATATTTATATATTATTAATATATAATACTTAAGGTAAAATATATGCTATGTATGGAGAGCATCTTCCTTGATGCTTCATCCCTCTTGTGACTTCGTTTAAGGTGTAGGGAATATAGATGCAAGTAAGCAGCATTCTGCGGATTTGAACTTCATTTCCTGCAGAAATAAAAAAAATTCCAAAAATTAAAAAAAAGAATACTGTAAGTTGGATTCAGAAGGCGGAGGAGGAGCACGATCGAAGGATAATGTTCAGAAGAAATGTGCGAAGAAGGATGCGAAGCACTAAATCAGTTGGTGGAGGGTGGGATGGCTTCAAGTAATATACAGAGTTAATGGTGACTGTTGCAGCCTCCTCTGTTGGTATTAAATTTTGGGTTTCAGTGGCGCTCACAACTACCAACGCCCACACTGAGAAGAAGAGCTTCACATATTCAGCCATGGCATTCAAACGATTCACAGAAAATGAGAGGCAACAACAGTCGCCAAGAAAACCTCTGAATACCTACTAATGCTTTTTAACAGACTTTGATTTGGCAGTTATTGTAGGCGTCTTCCCTACAAACACAAACGATAAAACACTAATCCCAACATTTCAAACTAAATGTCATTGGCGGTTGTGTCATTTTCGAAGCCATTTCACGCCTGTAAAAGACAAAGTATGGTGCGTTGTCGGTTTGTTAGCCACCTCTGGCACACCTACCTATAGCATTGCATTATGTATATGCCACAAATATTTTCTTTCCCCCTCAACAATATTTACTATTAATTTAAAAAATGTTTTTATAATAATTGTTCTCAGTTGTGTAAGTTTTAAGAGTAGAAACTAAGATCTATCACTTTTTAATTTAATAATTTAAATGCCCACTCTATTTTGTAGAATCAATTTTTTTGTATTTCCAATTTTTTAAAAATTAATAAAATATTTTTGATTAAAAAATATAAAAAACAAAAACATATACGTATTTATTGTAAATATTCAAACTTTTTACTACTTTTTATCGAAATAATTCTTTATATTAAAATGTAATTTTATTTTTTAAAATAATTTTTAAAATTATAATAATACCTGAAAACACAATTAACAAAACTATAAATATAATAATCTCAGCATAGAACCCCTACCTTAATCTTCTTACAATTTAAAATTTCTGATGTTTTAATAGCGTCAACTAGTTATTGTATTGATGAATTGGTCCTTTTGATGCATAGTACTTTCCGGAATTTTCATATTTTGATGTAGCTTTTGTGGATAATTTTGCTCTATTTTGTTAATGCCGGGTAGTTTCAGATTTTTGACATTACCACTTACACAAACCACTTTTTCACAAAAAAATCTCTTGTTTTGCATGTTTTTCACTTGTTGATTTGGTGTTACTGAGTTTCGAATTGTGGACCTATCTTCATACCACTAAGTCACGAACTCTAGATTTTATAGTTTTAAGGTTTTCAATCTCCTTATGTAGAGTGTTTTCATGAATGATTGTAAATTGTAACCGTTGCATATACTTTTAATTTAATTCTGACTATTGTAGGTCTACCTTTGGGTTAATTTTTTTTTTTTTTGCAATATATTTTATTTATCATATTTAAAATTTAAAATGTTGTTACCAAATAATATTTTTCAAATATTTATATAATTAATTTTAAATTTTAACTATTCTATTCTATTCTATTCTATTATTTACAATATTTATATTAAGGAAGAGCCTCATAAATATCAGAGTAATTTCTCTATTTTCTAATATATTGAGGGTCGAAAATATTTTCCCCTAAAATTTTAAGATATTAAATGAAATGAATGAAATTTTTGGATATCAAGAAAATATAAACAACTTAAATCATTATGTCAATTTCAGCATATTTGATGTTTTGTATAAACCATTTTAATGTTCTATACATTATCTTTAGAGGAAACACTTCTAAGAAATAGTTTTTTCTATTTTTCGTCAAATATCTTGAATTTTGAGTGTGTATTTGTATTATTAAAAAAGTTAAAACTTTGTATAATTTATTTATTTATACATTTCAATTAAATAATTATATTTTTTTTACATGTTTAACCGAAAAAAAAGTAATTTAATTTTTATATAATACTTTAATAAAAAAATATTTATCCAAAGTATATTAAGAAGTTAAATAACTATAACCTAATCATAATCATATGCACAATACAATTTCTCAAAGCTTCTTCTTAGTAAACGCATCTGGCTTTATTCTTCTAGTCATTGGAAAATGGTTAATATTTTTACATTGCAACCATTATTAGAAGATATTTGTTGCCCCTAGATGGTAGGGAGAGAATAACAAGCAGTGCAGAGCCTGTTTTGTCTGTACATGCCGTGAAAAAGACTGGTGTAGTGCGGTGATGCTTTTTTAGTTTTTGGGCGTTTAAATATGGTAAAAGTGGGAAATGGAAGCCGACAGAGTGGCAGAAGGGTAGGCAGAGTGGTTGCGTAATGTAGTTGTCAATCTTTTTAAAGGTATTTAAACAGTTTATGAGAGAGAAAAGGATCAAACTCAGCACTGTCTATCGCCTTCACTAGACCAAGACGATGTTTTGGGTTTACAAAAAACTCCACCAATTTAGAAACCACCTCTGAATCAACTAATAGTGCCATGATATTTGAAGCAAACAATGCGAATTAACAATGCAATGATTATTATTCTAGAGTTTACTGCATAGTGAATTTTGCATGCATAGCTAGGCAAACTCTAACCCAAATTTTCATTTGGTATTAGATTTCTATATGGTCTTGTCCTTGTGAACAATGAGAGGTTTTGAAGTTATTTAAAGTAAATACCATGTGCAATTCTAAAATATTTGATCAAAGTTGATCATGGAATTCTATAAGTTCATTAAGTGATATATGTACAATCATTGCATACCTTGTTGTTGAACCGGTTTCATAGATTATGATGCACCCAATGTAGTCTTGCCATCGTACCTATACTGCTCACTTTATGTACAAGTCTTTGATGCCATGTAAATTCACTTTGGGGGCTGATATAGCATTGTGCATACACTAAAGATGTGTGGACTGGAGTGGTCCAAAATAATTTAGTGTAAGTTGACCAACAAGACTTAAGTTTTTGTCATTAAAAAAATTAGATTATCCATATGTATCTATAGTCTTAGCTAGTCAATTCTTTATTTGTTTTATATGTCGATTCATTTGTCATTTTCAAATGTTAGCATCTATCTAGTCTTTGCAAATATTATAGTGTAGTTAATTAGATGTAAGGTTTTCAGACTATAAGTAGATTATTTTTAGAATATTATTCTAAAAATAATATTTTATGTTTAGTAGTCAAATAATCTTTTGTGTCCAACATTAGCCAACAAAAACATGTTATTCCCAAAAAAAAATTATGTTTGTAAAAAGGTGTATATTTTTTATGTCGTAAAATATGTCAAAAGTTTAAATTTTGTGTCTTATTTAGGTGAATATTAAGTTTTTTTTGGTTAGTTAATGTCTCACATTTTTTGTAAAAGACACATTTTTATGTACAAACTGACATCTTGTGTCTTTGCTTTGTTCAGTTTTTAAGATGGACATTCCATTACAAAAATTCATTAGTCTCAATTTTCACACTTAAAAGGTCAAAATTTAGATGCAGCGAATAAACAATATCTTGTGAGAATAGTAATTGGTAAATAGATGATAAATCTAAATCCAAAATTGACCTTGTACTTTTAGATTATAAATTGTGTTATGTAGATTTGGATAAAATGTACACAAAAAATCTGGAAAAATCTAAATGAAACATTTGATGCTAAATCTCTTAATGCAATTTTTTCTCTCAGGTTATAATTATTGAAGTTCAAAATGGGTGCAAACAATTGTCTATGTGGGCAATCGTGTGCCTTTACATGGCTTATGTGTCACTATATGTGACTGGTATAACCATGCAAACTTTGTTCCAAGCATAAGTGAGTTCTTTCAAAAGTTTTTTCGGAACCTCAATGTCTTTCCTTCAGACTTTTTATTCGAGATAAATCAAGTGAATTATTGTGGACTTTTTATCTGGGACTTTGTTTCTAAAGGTCCTTTTCAATTTCTTCGAAGGATATCTTCCAAGCTGAAGGGTACTCTGCAACTTTCTCGAAGGTATCTTTTCAAGCTAAGTGGACCTTTCAATTCTTCTGAAGGGTCATTTCTTACAGGAAAGTCATTTACATTTTTTTCGAAGGACACTTTCACTTTTCTAAAAGGTGTTTTCAACTTTTCTGAAGGGATCATTTCAAAAGAACCAAAGGAAAGTGGACATTTGTAATTCTTCCAAAAGGTCAAATATTTATTCCAAAGGGTAATTTTCAATCTTCCAAAGGGTATGTGGATAAATAAATAAAAAATCCGAAAAAGGAACATTGCAAGGTTGCTAAAGGGTCATTTTCCAAAGAAACTAAATAAGAGGATTTCTTATTGGAAAATTGTCCAAGATAATTTCCCCATAAATCAAAGAATTCCTTCAAAAAGTTTACCTAAAGAAAATAATACAAATTAATGCACAAAAAAATTGTCTGATGGAATTTACCAGATGGCCCACAGAATGTCAAATTCAAACTATGAGCAATAACCGTTGAAGTTCAAATAGAGGAAATAAAAGATCCAAACAAATTCTTTTGGGAAAGTGTAAAAACAAAAGTCTGAAAGGTGAAGGCCCATAAAACATCAAACTCTAGTTGCAATGAATAGCCATTAATTTTTAAAATGGGAATTTGAATACAAACAAAGAGAATAAAAAATATGCAATGTAAACAATGAGTCAGCAAAGAGCCAACTACACCAAAACAAGATGGACTTAGTAATAGAAAAGGTCATTCTTTTAATTATCGATGGCAATTGTTCCAGTTCCTAATTAGCACATGTCCAATTGATCTTGCAATCTCAATCATTCAATCTCCCTTAAGAAAACTATATATATATATATATATATATATATATATATATATATATATATATATATATATATATATATATATATATATATATATATATATATATATATATATATATATATGTATTCAACCTATTCACAAAGTAGCCTCCGTTGGTTAATGACAAAACTCTGACCAGATTTATATTGAAAACTCTTGAAGAAAGCAAGACAAATTCTACCACTCACACACTGCATTTTTGTGTATCGATTTAACATCATGTATAATAGATACATCATTTCCTTGTGAAGTGAAGCTATGAGGTGATACTAGTATAGAATAGATGTCATATGAAATATCTCATAGAGCCTATGGGTACTTTAAAAATATAATAATGTGGTGTGGCTAGTCAAATGTGTGCTGGAAACTAGGCCACTCTTGACCATTTCAAAAGATGGAGGTTAGGCTTGTATGAAAGCAACTCCAAAACTGATGTAATATACTTATGTGAAATCCAACTCAATAACTTGTGTACTTAGGAAGTTAAACTTGTATGAAATTTTAATTTGAGAAATGATGCGAACCACCTGTAGATGGAGTAAGTCATACAACTATTGAGAATGCTTGGGTAATAAACTGATCTTAAGAATAAAAGAAGACTAATATGTTGTGCACATTGCCCTCAATCACTGGTGTCTAGAACATGGATTCCAATCCAAAAGTTATGTCAACTACCTAATCTAAAACTAGAAGTGAGAGCCATCATGTCCTGCATGATACCCCCCTTAAATTTTAATTCCTTGAAAAAAATGTACTAAAACTACTAATTTTGACTAATATAAATGTGCAAAAACTATAGCTGAGCTAAATTTTTTTCCCATTACTATAAAACTTGGGTGTTTTTCTACCTAGATAAGAGCACTAAAATGAGGACACCCATATGTTTGGCACTACTATCTATTTTTAGTGTTGCTATCATGTGTTGAAACTAGTTGTTGATCTAGAATTGCCACTATTTTTATGCCCTGTTCTAACTGGTTTAACCTTTGGATTCTAAATTGGGGGATCTAAATGTTGTTGTTTTGATTATTAGGAACTTTGATCTCTATGACAAAACCCTTATTTTTTGCCCCGTCTTCTAAGGGTAAGAATGATGAACCTGCAATGACTGCCCTCAAAAGAAAAGAGTCTTGTAAGTGTGTTAAGCTACATAAATACATGATATATCAATGATATTTGATAATATATCTCTACATATAGCAATGTTTGTATTGAGAGATTTTTAGATCAATAAGGGTATGCCTAGATAGGTATAACAATGTAAAAGTATGTGCAATGTACTGAACTAGAACTGGAACTGGAAAAGTTAGATGTTAGTTGTTAGTTTTTAGTTATTAAGGAGGGATGGAGCATGATGTCCATCATGGCATCCAAGAAAGCAAGAAAAATACATGATATGGATTATGACATTACAACAATAAAAAAATCAATCAAGTAAACAAGCACATGGAGTAAGAAGTAAGAAATAGGAAGCAAGAAGGATATAAAGTTGGCCAAGGGGCCACACAAACAAGGGACATGGGCACATGTGACTCAAACTATAAAAAAACATACAAGGCATGTTCGAATGCCACATACACATACAATTCAAAACAAACAACAACTGGCATTAGGGCCATAGGCAAATAGAAGAGTACAAGTAAGGGACATTGGTAAATGTCCAAAGGTACACACACATGAATAAAAGTAAAGGACATTAGCAGATGTCCTAAGTCACACATAAAAAATAAAATTGGAACTAGAAATGTAATCTCATCTACCTATGTAGAACAATAAAGGAAAGCATGTAAAAATTGGAAAAGTATAATCATATCTAACTAATCAAAGCAAGAGTGAAATTATGCAATACACATTTAGTACAAGACTAGGTATATGATAAGAGATACACAAGTTCTAGATACCAGTGAAATGTTGATATATTAATCTATGTAATATGGTAAGTAATGTACATCGGTATGATAACTCAGAGTGTGTAGTGTATAATTGACATAACTTGTATGGTGTTGTCATGTAAATGATGCACTTAGTGGGTATGTATATTAATGTGTGTCTCAAATGTAGAATTAAGAATGCCCCCTCAATGGGTAGAATGAAGAAATCAAGTAGCTAGATGTCACTACACACACTCAAAGAAGATCAAGTGAAGCATGGTAATGTAAATAATCAACAAACAATAGCATGGAACAAAAAATGTAAGTCCTACCATGATATTTGTAATGTAAAACATGGATGTTGCATACAATTGAAATGTTTTTATTATTTTTAAATTTTGTATTATTTTTGTATGTTTAAATTTTGTATTGTTTTTGTATTTTTATATAAATTATGTACAATCAAGCCAAAAATATTATGTATAATTAGGTTACGATAGGATGATACTAATCGATGAGTCTCATGGGAGACTCCCTATTATGGTGTCATGTATCAAGGAGTGGAATCATGCGTGAATGTGAAGCATGATGAAAATGCTAAGACTGTGGCTCTAAAAGCTATATATGTTATTGATGCTCTAAAATATCTAAAGTATAAAATGATTGTGGGGTCCCATTGTAATTTGGAGAAGTGGATGTAACTTTAGGGCTCTTACGGACCCATCTAGAAGTAAGAGATGCTCTCTAAACATGTGTTTTATGTGTAGACCCACGATATCTCAATGAAACTACTCTAGGTGTGAAAATTATAACTAGAAGTTATCTAGAATCCCAAAAGCTATGGATGTGTATGAACCCTCTATACTTGTGATGGATGTGTCAATTTTGTTTCGATATATACCAAAGGAAGAACTATAACTGGTAGGGAAACTAAAACTGTTGCAGAAGATGGAACTGGTGACTACAAAGTATATGGTTCTGAAGTGGGTAGTGGTAACTCATACAGAACTCTACCAACCATAATAATCTGATCAGTGTGAATGAATTTAATGCTTCTATGAATTGCAAATGGTACTACTCAAATTTTCTAAATCAATGGGCAACCAAGTAACATATCAAAAACTCTTGCACTAGGAACTATAGTGAAATGTGTTGTCACATATGTTGGACCAATTTGTAAAGGAAGTACAATCTCACCCAATTAACACTATATGTACCCACTGAATCTATTGATAATTTTATCTATCAATCTGAATAGCCCAAATTCTATAATAATGTAATAGTGTATATGTTGACACTAAAACCAATATCGATGAGAACACTATGAATGGGATGAATATGAATATGTGCTCTGATAAAGAGTGCATTATAATTTGCATTATCCTCCATAATCTCTTGATCTAAGAAGGATATCTAAGGTCTAGATGGAACTCTAGACTCATACACACTGATCATACCACTCAAAGGATTGACTCAACTGAAGGTTCCTGGTATGTAACTGGTGGTGGATGTGCATGATATGCATGGTGAACCCCTAATGTGTCCCCTATATCCTATTTTAAATGTTTTGAAAATGGATCTAAGAAGATTTTAAAAGATTTATCTTGTGTTGACTTTAACTGTGGAGGGCCCACTGAAGTGCCAAGATCAAGTAGGTTTTCATCTATCAAGTCTTGTATCTTATGTTTCATATTGATGCATCTATTTGTAGTGTGGCTTGGTGCCCTATGGTAATCAAAAAATCCCTACTGATCGTATCCCTTGGGAAGAGGTTTTTTTGGATCAACTTCCCAAATAAGAGGGAGAGATATGATATTACAATACAAAAGTTATTGTAAAACCCTAGCTAGAGGAACTAGAAGATGTGAGAAAGTACATCGAGGGGGTGATAATAAAACTATACTCTAAGGAAGCTCTGAAGCTACATTTATTATAGGTTGATTTTGCCCTTATATATCATTGAACTTGACCTTATATGGGACTTTGTTGTTACTCTTATTAGTTGTGTCCGAAATGCTTGTATACTTGAGTTTGCCCATTGAAATGAGTTTTACTTCTCTTTCCTTTAGTGTATGACACAATTCAGTGAAGGAAGATAATATCTTGAATATAATTGATTCAAGAAGTGTTGGTAGAAGAGTCTATTTGAAGAGATCCTATAACTCATGATCTACCATGGACTAGTCATCTTAGCCAATATTGTCTTATACTGAAGAACATAGTCTATGAGATGCTCATTTGATCATTGTTTATGTTGATCAATTTCAGTATATGAAACCTTATCACCAATGTTAATGTTGAAGTGTGTTAAAAACATGTCAACTAATGAATTGAATGCATGAACTGAATGATTTGGTAGACTATAGAACCATTGTAAAGCATAATCCTTTAAGCTCCCTGGAAATAGCTTAGTAAGTAGCCATTCATTGGGTACATAGTCCAAGCATGCTGCATTAAACACTCTCAAGTGTGTCTCTGGATCACCCTTGCCATCATAAAGAGTATGCTTAGGTTGAACCAAATCTTGTGGCAAGGGTGTAGAAACAACATGATGTTCCAATGGTGTATGTAGAGGAGCGAAAGAACCCAAAGCCTATGTAGGTCTAGTGGTACCTTGCTCAAGATGTAGCACCTTTAATTGAATAGATATTATCTCTTTCACAAAGGCTACCACATCAAGAGAAAGGGATGTGCTAGCTATAACTGGTGGCATAGAGGCAAGTTGGGCTATTATAGGGGGTTGTTGAGACATTGTTGCCCTTGTAGTTTCATTTTTAAGTTGCTGCTTTATGGTTTGAGAAGATTGATCATTGTTTAATTTTTTTTGTTCTTCTTGTAGAATTCTAAGCATGTCATTTGCATATTTGGATGTTTTGTTAAGAGTTCTCAAAGTTCTCTTTTATCATTTTCATCAAAGCTAGTATATTGAGCCATTTTAAAAGTAGGAAAACAATTCATAATGTGTTTGAATGTTTTGTAATAATTTTTAATAGGAAATGTGCTAGAAAAGTAAAATATTAAATATAAGAAATGCAAAGTCCTAAAAATAGCTAATTGATATATACATAAAAAGGATACCAAGCTCCCAAACATATAAGGTGATACCTAAAGAAGAAAATAGGTGCTAGTACATGCAACTAAGGATTTTTGAAAAATATTTATGAAAAATGTTATGATTTTTGAATTTAAAATTGATTTTCTAAGTTTAATATGTAACTAAAAAATTTAGAAAATGATTGGAAGAGTACTAGAAATTAACTGAGAATTAATTAATGCAATTAAGGATTATTGAATGAATTTTTAAAATTAGTGTGATAATTTTCAAAATTTAATATTAATTTATTGAAAATTTGTATAATTTTGCTTGAAAAATTTAAGAAAAATAAAAAATATATTTTTAAAATTAACAATATATTATTCTTAGTGTTTGGAATGTGTTTGTATGCAAAAAGGACCTTATATGTGCAAAGTAGGGTTTAACAAAATATATGATAATTTCTACAATTAATTTGTAGTTTTTTTATTTTTAAATATTAAAAAAATCAAGAAATTATGGCAAAGAATAAAAAATAATTTACCTTAGGGTTTTTTTGCAAAATTCAAAGTAATCCATATATATATATATATATATATATATATATATATATATATATATATATATATATATATATATATATATATAGAAAATAATACTCAAGGGTAGGAGAAACCAACCATCTCTCTTTCTTTAGAGATGATGTGTGCAAATCAAAGGAAAAACTCAAGGGAAATGATAGAAAGCACTCCTCTTCTTTTAGAAGTACTATTCAGTAAGCCACAAGAATACTCATGGTAGTAAAAGCAAAATGTAACTAAGGACGTAGTAACCAACAAATTGAGATGTAGCACAAAGTCTCCACCTGAATTTCCCAAGAGTGAGATACGAAGGACAATGAGGGCACAAAGTCGTCCCAAGGTCCTTTACACAGAAATGAAAAGAAAACATACTAAAGGAAATTATGGGGGCACAAAGTCTCTCCACAGTTGACTTTAAGACACCTTCCTTACTACTTTCACTAATTTTGCTTGTTGAATTAAAGGAATAGAAAATATATCAAGGAAAAAGACATAAGAACAGTTTCCCCAACAATAAATATATCACAACACAAAGTCTGAAAAGTCACTTGCTTTCTTATTTCAATAACAAAATATGATCAACAATCTAAGCTCAAAGTCTCAGTAATGCCTTTCAATTTGGGTAGAGTTTTGTTTCTGATTGTCAGAGAGAGAGAGATATTTACAATAAAAGAGAGTCCCTTATATAGCCTCTTCAAGAAAGACTCGGGAATAGTAACACATCATGTTGCATTGAAATTTATAAAGAAGATAGGCTGGAATTTAGGGGCATCTATCCATTTACTTTTCTCAATGCAGAGAAACAAGTCAGGCTATTGAAAGTTTACATCTTTCAATGTCCACCTAGTGTTATGATCCTTCTTCATCATTCCTCCTTTTTTGGTTAACTGAATTGGGTCTTGGATTCAATTTGATGTTCTGTTCCTTAATTGCTTCCTACTGATCTTGGTCTTAAAGCCTTTGAATGCATTTAGGTCCACGCTTTACAAGGATCAACAGCTATTTCATTGTCATAACTTTGACATCCACGCACCCATCAATACACTTGAATTTCCAATGATTAGTTCACCGTTCTTGACTTTGACATCTTCAGGAGCGTCACCCCTTAGGCTTTCTTTGGCTTTCTTGTTTTAAATCTTCTCAAAGGTAAGGTGACCCTTCATCTTTGGGGAAGTGTCCTTTAGTTTGGCAGTCAAGAGTCCCCTGCAAGGCCACCTGGCCTTCGGGGCCCTTTGGCTGCCTTTTATCTTTTGAAATCCTTTAGAGATTTCTCTCAGACTTTTTCTATGGACACATTCCTATGGGATTTTTTTGCGGACACTTTTCCATGGACAAAAAGTCCGTGGAGACTTTCCCGCAAACAAAAAGTCTGCAAAAATTTTCCCGCAGACAAAAGTCTGCAAAAAGTTTCTCGCAGAAAAAAAGTCTGTGGAAATTTTTGATTGCTTTATTCTTAAATTCCTTCAGAATTTTTGTCTAAAGGAATTATACCTTTGTCTTTTTTGACTGCCTTAAACAAAAATTTGAAAGAATTTACCTTTGCGGCTTCCTTGAAAATGACCATTTTGAAGGGTGCTTTCATCGACCAAGTGCCCTCCGCAAGGGCACTTATCCTTCGAGAGGTTCTTTTGACTTTTGCATTGAACCACTCCTTTAAACCAACCATTTAACCTAGCTTTGAATCATGATTTGAACCAAACTGATGATCCCTTTGATTGAACCAAGCCGATGAACCAAGCTTTGAACCAAGCTAATGAACCAAGCTTTGAACTAAGTCGATGAACCAAGCTGATGAACAAACTGAGTGAACCGATTGATTGAACCAAAGCATTGAACCAACCGTTGAACCAAGCTTTGGTTAAATGGTTTAATGGTTCATTTCCTTTGATTTAGCTAAGTTCTTTTGATCCTCATTAAACTAAATGCGTTGAACCTGTTGAACCTTGAACCCATTGAACCTTTGCACCAAAGTGGTTCAATAGTTCAATGGTTCAATGGTTTAAGCCTTCTTTTTTATAAGTGTTTTGAAGTTGTTGAACCTTGAAGCAGTTAAACTTTGAACCTTGATGAAGCGCTTAACTCTTGCCAATGATATTGAACCTTTGAACTTGTTGAACCTGTTGAACCAAAATAGTTCAAGGTTCAATGGTTCAGTATTTCAATGGTTGGATCCTTACTTAGATGCTTGTCGATGGACATTTTTTATTGAACCAAGGTGCTAAACCAATCCCGAAAAGGACTAAGTGTTGGAAACTAATTATTTTGATTGAACTCGCTTGTAGAAGCCTTTGAACCTGTAGAAATGAACCTGCTTGCAGAGTCTGTAGAAACTAAGTTTGTATAAATCAACCTTTAAATCCCATGAACTTGCCCTGTAGAGTCCATATATTTTCTTTTCATGTAGAGTCTGTAGATTCCTGAGAAGCTTGAAAAATGAGGAATTTGAATGCCCAGGACAAGTTTTGGAAAGGGAAGAGACTATTTTGGTCTATAGGACCAAAATAGTTCAAATGTTGTCCCAAAAATGAGTGATATTTTTGGGGGGACAACACACCTCACACCCCATATGTGGGCACATTGCCTACATACTAATACTCTGAGGAGGGACCAAGCTAATGTAGTTCTTCAATTGAAGTACTTGATGCATTATCTATGAAAATGTAACTAGATGTAAAATTGGGTGTACTTTAGATGGCTAGGGAATGGTCCAAGGGATTGAATAGGCTTGGCAGAATAAGGAAAAGTGCTTGAGTGTACTTGCTTGTATTCTTCCTTCTCTCTTGTAAATGAATGTCAACCCTTCTAAATGGACTTTTAATGGCTTTTTATAGGGAATTTAATGATCATGGGTTAAATTAATTTACATTAGGTTGACATAAATTAGGATAAAGATATGAGAGAAAATAACTATTTAAACCAAATTTGCACTTGGATAACAGTGCCAAAAATATGACACTCTGGGTTTCAATGCTCCTATCCAAGTTAGACACTATTATATAGAGGGAATGAAACCTTGGGGGATGGATCTGGGCCTAAAAGAGTTACTTGGGTCTATAAGGGTTAAGTTTAAAAGGTTGTGGATTACTAGAAATCAATGAAAGAAAAGCCTATAAGGGTTGTGCAAGAAAGTAGGAAGGCCTATGGATTGGGTGTCATTAGACACATTAAAGTAACCAAATTTCTCATTTTACATGACTACACTCAGATGAAATACATATGGTAATTAAATTTCTATATATGACTATTTTAGATATCGATCATAGAGATTGAACCACTATATGTGATTAGGATAACAAGGAATCAAGTTCTTGGTTATGAGGCCAATATTTAAAATAAAGGAGTGGTGTGAATATTGAAGAAGACATGCTATTCTCGATTGGGAAATTGATATAAATATATTATACCAAACAAATTTATCAAATGAATTCTATATATATATGTACATCCAATCCTACTGATTGGGATTGACCCACTATATAAACTACATATAATGGGATATCAATCAAATGTTTAAGTCGCTATTTTGTTTATTGAAAACATAGTTGAAATGGAGGATGAGTTTCTAACAAGTTACACCAATCCATGTTAATACATCAAATAATAGAAATCCCAACAAAATTATAAATTAGGTATTTTCTATTTTCTTACACAAAATCTACCAAGGATTAAATTAAGGTGTATGAATGTACATCTATAGTATATAAGATTCACTTGAAATTTTACCTCTATAAATGTATATGGTGTTGTATTGACACACATAGATGTAGTAGCTTGGGTTGGCCCACTACCTATTTGTGATGTTGAAGGCAACATCTCCTTCTGGAATACAAAAAAATACATATATATTATTCAATTTAAACATGTAAATTGATTTTTACCTTTTTACTTAAATTCAAATATAACTTAAAAATTTAACATTAAATTTATATAAAATATACATGCATGTGTGTAGAGACTCCTAACGTATCCAAACCAAATGTGTGTGCTAACAAATCATCAGTCAAGACCATATTCTCCAAGCCCCCTGAAGTGCCACCATCATCATCTAAATTTCTAGTGCATATAACATTATAACATCTGCATGGGTGGGGTTGGGCATGATCACTAACTAGAGTATCATGAGCATCTGTCTTTGAAAGTATACTCATATGATGGAGTATATCAATAGGCACACTAAGCACATGCAAAGTGTCTATCTCCACAACCTCTATCATCATAGAGGGAATCTCTAGATGAAGTGGCTTTTGGGTAGAAATCCTTGCAGGTTGATTAGTTGCATGACATGCAGCTGGTCGATCCTATGTAGAGCCTTTCTCTTGGCCCTAAAAATCACCTTAGTCAAAGTAGTTTAGAATTTGATTGAGGACAAAATCAGAGTATATTTTCCTCAAAAATTACAAAGGGACTTCATGGTTATTACAATGGGGATAGTCAAAAACCATCCACCATTGCTCCCAAAAATTGGCCTTAATCAAATCATGTTGGCATCGATGGATTGCGAAACATTTGGTCATTATGGGAAATGGGGAATTGGTGGTCAGGTCAATAAATATGGTACAAACTTAATATTTTATTATATTTTTATTCTTCACCTTAGATGTTGATAATTTATCAGCGTAGTAATCCCTACAACCATCCCTATATGACGTACATATATCAATTTGACTTTTTATTGAGTCAACTTGACCTAATACTAACTCTAAGTTATTGGCCAAATAGGTGCAATGAGTGTTTGTAGAAGTGGGCTCCCTCATTCTCCTAATTATTTGCTCAATTTCAATTTTGTTCTCTACGATGCAAGCAACTATATCCTCCTAGCTACCTAGGGGATCTAGGGGAACTACAAGATGGTTACGAAGGTTGGGCATAAATTTAGTTAGAGGATTATGTGGAGCATGCCGACCTATTGGATAAAAATGAAAAAATAAACTAGATACAATTCATATTCACAAAAAAATCAAAAAAATAGATTTAATCTACAAAAAACATACCTCTTCTTTGTGATGGCATCATTGATCTAGTGAATAGAGGGAAAAATATGAATCTTGTAGGAAAAAACATGAGGTTGAGGGCAAAATGTAAATAGGAATTATAAAAATATGAATGGCAATCGGTAAAACATGAATGAGAAGAATGAGGAGGATGACCGTTTTTTTTTTTTTTTTATAGTTTCAATAACATGTATGCATTATTGAAACTTATAGAAACACGTATGCATTCCTATAATGCATGTGTTTCTATAAGTTTTAATAACACATACACGCTCTTGTTATAACATGTATGCATTATGTCCACAGAATTGTCCCCCAACTCCATGCACATACCCCAAGTGCAAAACTAAGTAAGTCAAGACACCTCCTTTTATCTTTATCGACATTGTAGGACAATAAGTAGTTTGGTGAAAGTTAGAGGCTGAACTCTTTCTAATGTAACTAACTATGAGATCATCTTATATACATGTAGCACATTTATTTATAGAAGATAGCCATACACAAAATTTATTGAAATGACCATGCACACATCTAACTATGAAGCCATCACAAACAATGCAAGAAAGGATGGTCTCTTTTGGTGCACTTATAGAACTAAGTAGTGCACAACAGGCTTAGTCAAATAACAATAACAACCCTAAGGTGCGAAGAAACAAAATCAAACCTTCAATCCTCTAATGAAATCTAGGAAAAATATGTTGGTATAAACATAGTAGCTGGGTGAAGGGTACTCACCTAAGAAAACTAAATCATATAATGATGTTGAAGGAGATGAAGAACCCATGGATACAATCATGCATGGGGAAGTTAAGGAATAACAAACTGCATAGGGTACACTTGAACCTAAGGAAAGGCAATAAGAATAAAGGACTGAGGAAACATAAGAACAAGAAACAATCCAACAAACCACATAATAGGAATGGCATTGGTTATGATGCATATGTTTCATTTGAATATGTTGATAGATCTCCATCATTTGTTTGATCTACTCTTAGTGATGATCATGGTCTACATATAAGTTATTCATCATCTTCACTTAGGCCTAAGAAACCTTAGATTATAGTGGTTAGACATGATACACCTAACACTTTTTGGATGTCACCTCACATTCTTCTACTATGGACTTTGCACGCACTCATATGTAGACATCTTCATCCTCCATTAATGTTCATTTAGGGTGGATTTATGATCATTTTTGTTTGTGTAAAAACCATTCCTAGAGAGGACTTTAAAAATAAAGTTCCTCCATCACTCAGCTTCTTTGATCTCATAATATTCCTTATTAATTTTAATTCACCTTATTGTTTAAGCTCCTTTTTAGGCATTTTTTTTATCTTGCATCTTTCATTTTATAGATGTCATCTTTGATAAAATATGTAGTTTCTTGCATCACTTGGTGATATATTTTGCTGGTTGGTACATATTTTGTAGTCACACTAGGAGTCATGGAATTTTATCATTCATTTATATATGCTCCATATTAAACTCTAACTTAATTAGTTTTTGACAATCTCATCACCACTAGGGGCATATTCTTGAGATATTTATATCTGTATCTTTGATGTTAATAGTCTCTTTCAAATATATCATGGAATTTGATATCTTTCTAAAAATTAGCTAGTTTCGAGTAGCTCAATGTTAGTATTTTAGTTTTGATAAGTGGGATTAGCCCACTCATACAAATTTTTAAGTCAATACAACCACTTAAGCATTACAGTGGGGGGATGCACATACTCTTTCAGGTGTTATGCTCCTTATTATCCCTTAGTGCACATATTTTTTTGGTTATTAGGCATGGACCCCAATAATGATGGTGTTGTGGATGTGATTAAACCAAAGGATTCGGGCTCTATTGGGTAGGTACTTATTCCATTGATTTTTTTTTAATCTTGGATTTGAACTTGGGGGATCTATTATGAAAGCTTGATTGCTTTTATCAATTGACCTGATTCCATTCAATGTTTTGTTTAAATAATGGATGTCTTTCCATAAGCACTTTCAACATTTATTACATCACAAGTGAATTGGTGTCTACAAAACACAATGCTGACAAGAAGAAAAAACCTTCTCTGATTGTACATGAGCCAAGCATATCCACCATTGAACCATGACCATTTGACTTCTGTGGATTTTGGCCAATATATGAAACATTGAATAACCATCATTCAAAATAAGACATGCACCTACCATTTCAGATAGGAATGCATGTTACAGGATTGGTGCAAAAATTTATAAAAAAATTATTTGGTAGGGTGTCCAAAGAAAGAGATATTGTGTCATGCATCATTTTTAGGTGAACAAAAATCAATTGGCAAGGACACATTAGTGATGGAAAAAAATATCACTTGTCTAGATGGTGTGAATGTTAAAGATGACTTAATGATTTCTTTGGAAGGAAATAACGTGTCTCATGTAATGCCTCTTTGCACTAGCACTATATTTCCATATCAAAAGTACATTATTGATAGACCTTTAGTGAATGGTTCCATAGTTATAGTATTGCGTCCTCCTCTTGAATTCTCACATATAGCCATATGGATCTATAGGCAAATCCACAATCACCAAAGAAGCCACAACTCTAGTTGATATGAATGGTGAAGCAATTTGAGAAGCTAAAATAGGACTATGAGTCTTGAACCTCAAACAATACTAACACATGAGGCTATTAATGATTGATTTTTTGACAACCTAAGTGGTAATCTTGTTGGCATTATTACTAGAGAAGCAGTCACTCCTTTAACTAATAAATTTGTAGAATAATTATTGCCATCAAATTTAGAATGGAATGGTGATATTGACTCACCTAAGCCTACTTAAGGGAAGAAGTGCATAACATCATATAAGCATTTTGATAAGGAGAACTGACTATAGATTCCATAGTTTATGAAGTGAATGCAAAAAATTGGACAATAAAATTTTCTGACATTGTAAACAAAATCAATTATTTCTCTAGTTTATGTAAATTGAAAATCAAATTTGATGTTTGTTAATGTAAAATAAAAAATATATACTAAAAGACATTGTACCTTGAAACAACTTCCCCAATAGTTATATTACATAATTTTATCTACTAATCTCAAATTTTCTATGATAATAGGATTTATTGATGCAATCTTGCTCTCTACTTACTAATATAATCTTTTGTTTATTTAAAAACAATCACATGATCTTACCTTTTAAGAGCTATTTAATTATTTATTATTTTTAACAAAGGAGAGAATTCTCCTATATTGCCAATAAATAGGGTGTTGAAAAATCTACTAATTGAGGAAGGGTATTTTGGTTTTAAGTTGATGTCCTGAGTAGAGATAATTCTATTGTCTAATGTTTCTACTTATCTAAATCCATAAATATCTATATATCTTTTGAATATGCTAAACAATAGCTGTTGCTCCATAGGGACTTGGCACTCTATACCCCTTATTATTATTTGGAACTCACTAATACATCTACAAATACAAGATAAAAAGTAATTATAAATTTGTATGTATATTAAAATTTGTTTTGAACTTTAAGAATAAATTTTTATATCCATACTATTTCTTATTTTTTACATATAAATAAAAATAGATAAATTTATAAACGTCTAAAAATGTCTCCTAGAAATTAATTAATCATTAAATTTTAATATTTTAGTATGTTTGAATGTTTATTGATGACTAATTTAACGTTCCTACATTTTCTAAAGAACAGGTTCCATATGTATTTTTAATCTCCTCACTTTGAAAATTTTGTCCATCATGCCCAATACTCTGAACATTATATATATCTTTATAAAGATCTTGGGACCGTTGGTATGGTACATTTGAGTACATGGCTATATGATGCTTGATTCATTTTTTTTATTTTTTTTTTCACATTCGAATGTGAGCTTAGGAGCTATTAGATATACTATCTTTTTATTTGTAATAGGAATATATTGAATGCTTACAACTATTTTAAAGGGGAAAAAAATAATTAAAGTTAAAGTGGAAAAGTTTATCTTAAATACATTTTTTATTATTGGTTTTCATGTTATTATAATTATTTTAATTAGTTATATATTTTTTTCTATTTATTTATGATTTTTATCCCAATATTTCTATTAAATAGGATCTTCACAAATATCAAAATAATTTCTTTATATTTTAATTTATTGAGGGCTGGAAATATTTTTCCCTTAATTATATATATAAACACACACATAAGAGATTAAGAAAATCTAAACAAAGTAAATCATCAAAATAATTTTTAGCATGTTTAATATTTTGTACAAAGCATTTTAATACTCTATACACTATTTTTAGAGGGAACAATAGTAGAAAATTGCTATTATTATTTTTTTTATCATTTGTCTTGAAATTTTTGAGTGTGTATTTGTACTATTACATACTATTGAGTGTTAACAAATCACTTTTGAAAATAAAATAAAATAAATTTTTTTGTATTTTTTAATTTATAAATATTAATTACATTTATATTATTATTGTATATATAATTAAATTTTATTAAAAATAATTTATTTTTTATATAATAATTTAATAAAATGTTATTTATCCAATAAAAATTATTAAATAATCATAAACATTCAAAATTATAGAAAAATTTAATATATTAACTATAAACATTCAAAACTCAATAATAACAATAATAATAATAATAATAATAATAATAATAATAATAATAATAATAATAATAATAATAATAATAATAATAATAATAATAATAATCATCATCTTGGATGTAATTATCTTAATTAAAAATAATTTATTTTTTAAATAATAACTTAATAAAATTATATGTATCCAATAAAAACTATAAAATAATCATTAACTTTCAAAATTACCATACAATTTAATATATTAACTATAAACATTCAAAACTATATGTAATTAAGAACATATTTTAAAAATTAAAAAAAAATAAAAATTTATTAAAAGATTTCATTTTCATAATACAAACCTTTTTCAATAGATTTTTAAAGTGAAAATAATATTAATGATTAAAAGATTTAAAAAAATCAAAAAATAATAAATAATATCTAATTAAAAGATTTAATTTTCATAACACAAATCTTTTTTAATAGATTTTCCTAACAAAATTAATATTAATAAAAAAATTATTAAAAGACAAGCCAAGTCATGGTTAAAAAAGAATTTTAATAATCTATTACAAATTTCTTTGTGGACGACACCTATAAAGATTTCGTAATGTGGGCCGCCTCTTAAACAAAATACCCACAAATCAAATTTTATCCTCGTCAAGGGTTTATTATTAGAAGAAATAATTAATTAAACTGCTGGACCACAGTCTTTGCATTACGAAATGAGAGCGTATTCGCCATTACAAAAACCAGTATAGAACAGATTCATCATAAGAAACTGTCCAACACCTTGAAAAACTCAAAGAAAGCCAAAACAAAGGGTCAATAAACGCTGATCTATTACATCAAACCATTATCACTAAAAAGGTGCAAGGTGGATGGATGTCAATATATTCACATCTTATTATATTTCTTTTTTCTAACTCGACAAAAGGATTTACGGCATTTTGTGGAAGGAAGTCACCACTTCTCTTCCACGAACTTCACTACCTCTGTAAATAAAAAATAAAATAAATAAAGAATAAAACACTGTATATAATGTGTAAAACTTTGGAAAAATCGGAGGGAGTGACTTGGCTTACCGGAGCAGGGTGGAGGAGTAGCGCTGTGGTGGTGGGATGCATTTAATGAGTCGGTGGAAGGAGCAGGAGTGAGATGAGCGGAAGGGGATTTCAACCCCTGACCTGGTGGAGAAACTGCCTCCTCCAGAGCAGCCGGAGGACGAGCAGTAGTGAGGTGAAGGCACAGATATCCATAGATGGTATAAAGATAAGAGGCAGAGGGCATAGGGAGGAGGAAGAGCAGGTTGAGGATGAGGAGAAAGAAGAAAATCCAGAGGAAGATGAGAATGAATGTATCTCTCTCTGAGTAGGGAGAGTTGTGAACTTTTAAATTCATTTCATCAGAATTAGACACCACCACAAACAGCACCAACAGCAGCCACCACAAGAAACAGAGCATTATTGCTTTTGCCATGCCGAACAAGAGTAAACTGGAAACACAAGCGTTAGTGGCAAAAGATATTTGTGTGCCCCTAAACAAGCAGTTAAGCAGAGGGACAGGATAATGTTGTTGGCATGTAACCAGCAGCGCGAAGTCTATTTTGTCTGTACATGCCGTGAAAAGGACATGGGTGGTGCATGTAACCAGCAGCACAAAGTCTAGTTTAATTTGTTAGTGTTTTTTAAATGAGTGGTTTAAGTTGTCATGTGATGTGTTTTTTTTGTGTTTTTTTTTTTTTTTTTTTGGGCTAAGTTTTTAAAGTTAATAATAATGTTATATATTATTTTAATTTATGGATATTAATTGTAAAATTTTATAAATAATATTTATATATTAATAGGTGTTTATTTATTGGAAGGAGTTATCTTTTTCCTACTTGATTGATATTCATTATTCGAAATTAGAGGATAAATAGGATTGCATTGTCCTCTTATTGAAATATGATGCATGTTAATTAGTTTATGTTGTAAGGTCGGAATGGTCTCTAATGAAGATGAATTGGCCCACTAACAACTGCATGGCAGATATAAAAATCTATTTTACAAATATTTGTATTGTGTTCAATGGCATTAAACTGTTTTGTGCTAGATTTTAATGTGTATATAAAGATGTATAGGCTTTTTTATGTGTTATTAAACTAAACTAATGCTACCATTAAAGACATCTTGAAAAAACATAAATTAATGTTGGATTTTATTTCTAAGTTTTATTACTAATATTAATACAATACTTTAATTCCAATAAAGCTTGTGGTGGAAAATATTTTTGCATGGTGGTTTATATATTTATGGTGCAAATTGTTGGATTTTTGGTTATTGGTATCATAATATTTATGTTTAGTTAAGATCATAGTGAAGATTGAAAACGGGTTTTAGAATTTTTTTTGCATGTCCTATGTGAACTTTTGATAAGTCAACAAGCATAGCCTAGAGTTTGGGTATTCAGGGAGTTTTTTCAGGCCATTTTGGGTTTGAAACATTGTGAATTTTTAATAGCTCGACTGACATAGACCAATTAATTTTTTTAATAATATGTTTCTTCTCAAAAACATCTGTACATGATTGCAAGTTCATGATTTTCATCTTGCAAACACCCTCTTTGTTAGTAGAAGTTAAGAGATGTCTCATGCGTAATGGTTCTATCTTCATTTTTTTATGCTACCATATTTTTTTATGGCAAAGAATCATGCTCATATTAAGGTTTATATAAAATAGGTTTCAATCTTAAAATATTGTGTTGTTTTGATAACTAGAGGCATGTAAATGACACATTACTATTGTAGCCAATTTCATGTCAATAAGTTGGAATCATGTCTCTGCATGAATGTTGTGAGAATATTTTATTTGTGTTGATTTTTTGATGACATCTATATGATTTTTTATATTATTCTTTTTATAAAAGTTTGTACACGTCTACAAGTTTGTGATTTATACGTGATTAATTCAACTAAAATTTGTCTCACTATATGAATGTGACGAGAATATTTTTGCATTTCTATGTTTTAATGCTAACATTGCTATATATTTTTATTTAAAATAATTTTTGTAGTGGAAAAAAATTTGTGCATGGTTTTTTTATCCTCCTTACATAGAGCATCAACTTGTATAGGTGAGAGCCATAAAGCTCAAAATGATTTCTAGTTATAATTTGGTTTCTTGGTTGTTGGCAACATTGTATTTAAATTTCTTTAAAATGATAGTGGAGATTGAAAAAGAGTTTTAGATATGTTTTTGCATGTTTTTGTGTACTTTGGATAGGTCAACATACATAGAACTAAAAACTTATACAAATCTATATTGTTATGATTTCATTCTTTATGAAGCACTCTTTGTTATTATAAGGTAAGATATATGTAATGTATAATGTTTATATATTGTTAGTATATAATATAATAGATATAATTATATAATACTATAATTTAGATAATATTATAATTATATAATATTATAAGATAAGATAAGATATATGCTATGTACAGAGAGCATATTCCTTGATGATTCGTCCCTCTTGTTAATCATCCATTTTTTATGTAGGCATTGTTTCCTTTGTATTCAAAGGATGCATTTGGGTGGAAACATTAAATTTAACATTTAAAAAAATAAATAACATAACAACTTGTGAAGGATCAGAACAAAGCTTGCCATACGAATTGCGATGATATCATTAAAGTTTTCATTATCAAAACCAAGCTCGTCCATCATCAAAAACTATGGCAGTTGTGTTTTTTTCATTATTTTTTTAACAGAAAAGGAGCAATCATTTAATATGTAACAAACTACATTAAAAGGTTAAAACCCATGAAACTCTGCCTTTGAGGAAATAGCCACATAAAAGCTCAGAGACATCCATAACATAATTCCAAAAAAAACTAGGGAGACAAATAACAAAACAATCAGAGCCCCGGATAATAATTCTTCTGAGTTTACAAATTATTTTGGCCTACTGCTTTTAAGGTTTACGGGATATAGTGACAAGCAAGCAACACGTGACAGATTTGAACTTCATTTCCTGTAGAAATAAAGGATACCAAAAATTATAAAATAGAATACTGTATGTAAATTGTAAGGTGGGTTCAGAAGTCGGAGGACGAGCACAAGGATAATGTTGAGAAGAAAGGTATGAAGAAGGATGTAAATTAATGAATCAGCTGATGGAGGGTTGGGAAAGCTTCAAGTAATATACAGAATTAATGGTGACTATTGCAACCTCCTCTATTGCTGTTAAATTTTGGTTTTCAGTGGCACTCATATCTACCAATGCCCATAATGAGAATAAGAGATTCACATATTCATCCATGGAAGAAAAACTCTTCATAGAATGACAAGCAAAAATAGTCACCAAGAAACCTCTCAATACGTACCACTAACTTTTGTTTAACAGACTTTGATTTGGCAATTATTGTAGGTGCCTTCCCAACACACAGAAATGGTAAAACACTAATCCCAACATTTAAAACTAAATGGCATTGGCGATTGTGTCATTTTTGAATCCATTTCACATCCCCATAGTTTCATGCCTATAAAAGACAAAGGACAGTGTATTGTTTGTTTGTTAGTGGCCTGTGGCACACCAGCCCACCTTTCTCCCTACATCATTGCATTATGTATAAGCGGCAAATATTTTCTTCCCACTAAGTAACAATATTTACCATTGTTGCTACCTATTTTTAGATTGGATTTGTAAGCCAACCTTGTGTAAGCATACTAGAACTTTTTTGTTATTTCTCATTTTTTATGTGTGTAGGCTTTGAGGTTGGAAAACGGGACCTGTCATCTTCTTGTGTAATTATTTAAATGCACACACTATTTTATAGGTTCAATTTTTTTGGTTATCCATGGAGTCAGGAGTTCTTACCTTATGGTTCAAGGTGAGGGTTTGTGTGTTGGGAGGCAAGTTTTGTTCAAATATTTTAGGAATTTTTTAAAATAATTATTTTTAAGAAATTTTTAAGTCAAAAATATTTTATTAATTTTTTAATCAAAAATATTTTAGTAATTAAAAAAAAAAAATAGCATATTTTATTTTATAGAATTATTTAAATAATTATATATATATATGGCTATTTATTACTTCTCACTAAGCAAAATCTTATTCCCAAACAATAATGGTTCTTTATTTTAAGCTGTAATTTTTTTTTTTAAACAATTTTTAAAATTATGATGGTATGTGAAGCACTATTAACAAAGTTATAGGTATTATATCTCTAGTATAGAACCCATACCTTAGTATTCTTTCAATTTAAAGTTTGGGATCTTTTAATACAGTCTACTACATAGTGTATTGATGAACTAGTTGTTTTGATGCGTACAGTTTGTAATGGTGGATATGCTTTAATGAATAGTGAAATTAATACTTTTCGGAGTTTTCATATCTTTTTTTCAGCTTTTGTGGATAATTTTGTTCTATTTTGTCTAACGAATCTAATTATGTTATTACCAATTAATTTTAGATTTTAGACAATACAACTTACGTAAAACACTTTTTCAAAATAAAATCATGGTTAAAATAAAGGTTTTGCATGTTCATGTCACTTATTCTACCACTTTGCAATTTCAATACAAAGACATTTACAGATTTTATATTGAGAAAAAATTTCCTGTTTATCTCAATTTTGATTGTGATCATTACAATAAATATTCATCCAAGTAAAAACCATTTTTTATCCATCCATAAGAAAAACATGATCAAGTACTCAATCCATTTCTAAATGTATTCCCATAGTCAAAGGAGCAAAATTATATAAAAACTTTAATTAGGAGAACTATATGGACTTAATTTCCTTCGTTAGATTATTGGATCATGTGCATAGGTAGTATTCAATCATCATGGGCGTGATTAGGGTAGACTCAACCCAGTTACTTTCTGTTGTTCCCAAAAATCTGTCACTCATTTTTGGGACAACATATGAACTATTTTGGTCTTGCAGGACCAAAATTATCTCTTCCCTTCTCAAAAATTCTTCTAAACATTCAAATTCTTCATTTTTCAAGCTTTTTTAGTTAAGGGATTAGCAGGTTCAATGGCTTCAATAGGCAAATTCTCTCAAAGGAGCAAGTTTACAACACTTAGGCAATTTCAAGATTGGTTCAATGCCTTGGTTCAATCAAATATGTTCATCAGCAAGCTTCAAAGGAAGGATTGAACCATTGAACCTTTATACCATTTAGGTTCAAAGGTTCAATGGGTTCAAAGGTTCAACGATGTCGACAAGCTTAAAGAGTTAAGTACTTTGGCAAAAGTTCAACAAGTTCAACTTCTTCAAGGTTCAATGGCTTCAAAACACTTAACAAAAAGAAGAAGGCTTGAACCATTGAACCTTGAACCATTTCAGTTCACAGGTTCAATGGGTTCAATGGTTCAAAGGTTCAACGAGCGGTTGGTTCAACGCATTTGGTTCGAAGAGATCAAAATACTTAGAAGAAAATAGGCTTCAAATGCAAGATTGAACCGTTGAACCAAATTTGGTTCAATCGGTCGGTTCAAGGGACTGCCCCAAAGCCAAAGGAACAAGTGCCCTTGCAAAGGGCAGTGAACCAAGGCCAAGTGCCCTTGAGTAGGGCAGTGAGAAAAACCAGACAAAGAGATTTTCTTCAAAAAATTGAACAAGTTGAAATTCCTTCAGATTTGTGCAAGGCAAAAAATAAAGCAAATTCTTTCAAACAAAATGTTAGAAGGAATTCCTTCAAACTTTTGTCTAAAGGAATTCACCCAAAAGGAAAAGCTTGAAGCCCGAACAAAAATGGACAAGGCACAGGAAGATTTCCTTCAGACAAAAAGACAAATTGTCTGAAGGAATTCCTTCAAACATTTTTTATGAAGGAAATGAAGGATAAAGGCCACCCGAAGGAATTAAACCCCAAAGGGTATGTACCCTTGCAGGGGGCTCTCGGCACCCACAAAAAGGACCTTTCTCAAAGCCCAAAGGGACACCTTCCCTTCGGGGTGTTCCAAAGGCTTGATAAAGATGAAGGAAAAGCTTCAAAAAGACTTAGATGAAAAGGAGACTTCAAAGAATAGGGATTAAACCGTTGAACCTTGAACCAAAAGGTTAAACGGGTTCAAGGGTTCAAAGGTTCAAACATTTCAAGGCTTCAAAGGGACTTAGAAAAGTAAAGGAAGCACTGAGACAAACAATGAACCAATGAACCGATTAAACCTTGAACTAAAAGAGTTCAAAGTTCAATGGTTCACAAATTCAACGGTTCAAAGGCAAGCCCCAAGCAAAAGAAAGAACACAAAAGATTCCAGAGACTAGTTCAAAGGGATGTTTCAACCAAAGAGCAAGAAAGTGATGGTTCAACCAGAGAGCAAGGAAGTGAAGGAACAAAGGGACCGATAAAGATCACTTGAACCATTGAACCATTGAATCGATGAACTTTCACAGGTTCAAAGGTTCATGGTTCAAACAAATAGCAACCATGGCATCCTCATGGACGTCAAATTTAAGGTAAGGGAATATCTATTAAATTTCAAATATAGCACAGAAATTGAAAAGTAAACCAAGTGACCAGCTGAAGAGAGAGCTCGAGAGCTCAAATTGCTATAGGGAAGAGAGAACAATACAAAAAGATCAGAAATATCTACAAGGGAGTTATTTCCAGTAGGTGAAACAGTTCACCAAGTGGTCATATGAGCACAACAAATCAAGGATGCAGCCTATTTTTATTCCAAGAAGTAAAGGCAAAGTAGACAGCTATGCAGATATCAAAAAAAAGGAGCAGACAACCAATGCTAAGGAGGAGACATATAAGATGAATGGGCATGCCATAGTTAAAGTAATGAACTGTTCCAAGCATGGCCCCATTTGATAGAATTGGAAATGCATTCAAGGCATTGAATGTAGTGTGGGCCATCCCATGGGAAAAAGTGCCAAGCCTTTCTTGGCTGCTATACATTTTAATTTCTTGTATTATGCAAAGGAGATATTTTCCAATACAGAAGCAAAACTATGCCCAAATTGAAAGGCAATACTGAGACTTTGAGCTCATATTGTTGATCATATTACTTTATCTGAATGAGAAAGCAAGTTACTTTCAGAATTTGTGTTGTTTTAGCTTGCGTTATTTTAAGAAATTATTCTTATGTTTGTTTCATAGAAGCAATCTTGTTTATTTAATTTGACAAGCAAAACTAGTGGAAGTAATCAGGAAGATGTCTTGAAGCCAGTTGTGGAAGTCTTTGTGCTATCATAGTTGTCTTCAGTGTCTGTATTTTTAGTTTCTTTCTATGTAAAGGATCTTGGGATGACTTTGTACCCCCATTTCCTCTATATTTCACTCTTTGGGCAGTTGAAGTGGAGACTTTGTGTTCTATTTCATCCTGTTGGTTACTGTGCCTTTATTACCAGTTACTTTTCACGACATGAAATAACTCATGTTGTTTCCTACAAGATCACTTCTGAAAGAAGAGAGTGCCTTCAGTATTATCACTAGGATTTCTCCTTTGTCTGTAAACATCATCTCTAAAAAAAAAGATATTGATGGTGTAGCCCTACCCTTGAGTGTTATTTTCTGCTTATATATATAGTATATAGCTCTTGCATATTTATAGGGAACCTCCCCTTAATGAGAGGAGAGATTTGTCCACCTCTGATGTTAAACCTACACATTTGGCCGACCAATCTCCCTTGATGTGGTTAAAGAGACCTATTTTGCTCATTAGTTCGCTGATTGAGAAAATATTCACCCAACACTTTCCACCTTTTCTATTTATATATTTTCAATAATTTCTAGTCCTATTAGGGTTTCAAAATTTGAAAAGTTATTTGCAAGTCCTCCACACAAATTCAAAGATCAAATTTGCACATACCTACCCAATTTAAGTTTTCACAAGTAATCATTCCCTAAATTAATATCTTGTAAAAAAGATAGGATTGACCAAATGGGATAGTAGTGGGCATCAATCATGTCCTTAATCTATCAAAATTTTCCTTTCATAGTTTTAATTCTTACTTTTGGAAATTTAAAAATTTTGTTCATGTTTTCCTATTTCTACATTATGTTAGTCAACACAACCAATAACCAAACTAAAAAAACTAATGTTCCCATTATATTTCATAGTTAGCCTTATTTTAATCATTTTCACCTTGTCAAATTCAATCTTCTACCTTTATTCTGATATTCTAAAGCTCATTTACAATATTCTGATTTATTCTATTCAATATATCTTAAGTAGGGTTACTTCATTTTTTAATCCAAATTTATAAATTATATTGGTGAACCCATTTATTGATTGAATAATTCCAACCCCTAAGTTTCCCTTAGGTTTTCAGCCTTCTAGGGTTTCAAAAATAAATCTTAGGGTTTAGATAGATTCCTCAATATTCAACACTAAAAGATTTCATTTCGACCATGGATCTAAATGTAACATTAAAATAAATTTCTTTTGACCTTAAATATAATTACTAAAACTCAAAGCACTTTCTTTTCACATCAGATCTAAAATCTAACACTAAAATCATCTTCTTATGACCTTGTATTTCATATTATATACTATTCTCCATACACAAAAATTTCCATTTTATTTTTTATCATTCCATTTTTGTTATTATTTCCATTATATTTCATAGACTATAAATTATAGTATTTAAATGCTTAATGAACAATCTATGGATATTTTCATATCTTGTTATAATATGATAAATGTATCTATGGTTGTAATGATAATAATGGGACAATTGATTGCTTTTATAATACCAAATTCTCCTCAACCCCCTCTACCTCCTTTTAAAATAACTTAAGGGTATAATATTTTAGACCAAATACAACATACCTAGGACAATATTTATCTATTAGAAATGATTCAAACAATGCCTATTTATAAGGATATTACTTATATGGCATTGCAAAAAAAAACCATGGTACCAAATGATGTGGAGATTCATGAGATCTCCTCTATTTTTAATACATTAAGATGGACATAAGAAATCATATCATTTGAAAAATAATATCTACCTTGAAAGCATATAATAGATGCACACCTTACGTTATATATTAAAGTACAACTCACAGTGAGGTAATAAAAATAATTTTGGTGGATAATGGGTTGAGATTAAATATTTGTAGTGTTTATTTCCAAAAATTATTTGGAATAGAAGATAATGATCTAATTCATTATGATATGAATATTTTTATATTTTATAACATTCCAAAGAAATTATTGGGACAAATTACATTGCCTATTACATTAGGTCCTAGAATAGTAGATATAGTTAGCCAATTTATGTCAAATGATCTAAATTACAATATATTATTTGGATGACCATGGATTTTTGAAATTTATGTTGATATCTAAGGTAAATTTATAGATTCCCATTGGAGAGAGAACCATTTAAGTATTATTCAATGATGAAGGATCATTATATATTGTATATACACTTGCATGCTCAAAAATACAAATCATGTTAACCAAAATTTTTATCTAATTCTTTAATAACATCAAAAAATAACTATAGTCAGTATGGATTTTGTTTTACATAGATACAAAAAATGAGATACATGGGACAAGGGTTAAGAACACATGCTACATCAACTTTGAAATTGATACCTAGTACCTAGTTATTCCTCTTACTGATGATCAAGGTCCCACTTTTATCAAACCAATTAATGTTGATGTATACCTCAACCACATTTATAACATCATAGAATAAGGAAATGAACATTTACATCCTACTCCAGATGGTTTTATTCATTTTGGAGACATGCAATCTATCTTTAACAGCACTAATATTTATTGTAAACACTAGACACGTGGAGCATATGACCTCAAAATATGAGGTTATGTTATAGTTGGTCAATAAATAAATGATCCATGTAAGCTACCTATAAAATATAACTATATTCGACTCATTGGTGTATGTCTCATAAATACACCACCATTCTAGTGAGATCAAGCCCCAAGGTTTCATATCCAAATTGAAGTCCATAAATACTAACAACATTTAAAAGCTTAATATGTTTTTAAATATGAATGTATGTGTGTACTCCGTACTATCCTTCAAGGAATGGATGCTCATTTGTGGGCTACACATCAATATAGGTTGTTGATATGGGAACAAGTATGCATCGTGATACATCATCACATTCACCAAGACAATCAATTTTGTGTCACAATCAGTTATAATGGTATTGAGTCCCTAGGTAACCATTTATCTACCTGTGATAATATTTATAATGTTAACAAGACATTTATACTAGGATAATTATAGGTACATGCATTTTATGTAACTTTGAGCACTTAGGATAAATTTTTGTATGTTCGTAAAGAGACATACCTAGATACAAAAACTTGGGAATGTATCAAACATAGTCTACTCACCATGTTTTCACTCTCTTCACCCCAATGGGATATGAACTTATATTTGCAAGTGATCTATCAAGAACTGCTAGGTGGTCTAACACCAATTGAAGATAGAATATGGATAATGCATGATGAGTTTGAGGATGGCTAGGCCATCTTTTAAGAATTTGGTACTATTAACAAGACTATTGGAACTTAAATCATAGTTTGTAGAGAAAAATAGTTAAAAAAATATAGAAGGGTACATAAAATGTGGTATGTCAAGTTGATGAAGGGAATAGCATCAATCCTCCATAGCTACCATTTAATCACTTAAACTTGCCTATAAAATATGAGCACATGATGTAAGAGATATTATGTAATATAAGTATAAACCATATTTTATGCCACTTCAATCAGTTTAGTATAATATTAGTATAAAATACACCCCTAAGATGGCTTCTATAGGAAACTAATGGTCTGAAGTATAATTGGCTAAAATATTTGAATTACTATAGGAATATGCATATATTTTCCCACATAACTACACATAAATTAAAGGAGTGCACCTGTAATTGGATAAAATGCACATAAAATTAGTTAAGGGTGTTCATCCCATTAGGAAGCGGTAGTATTTAATGAATCCTAATCTATGTCATACATTAAAGAAGAAATTGATAGCATGTTTTGCACTAGGGTTATCACACCCATTGATGAATCTGAATGGGTTATTTCCATGCTGATTAGAATTAATAAGGATGGGAAAATCTAGATTTATATAGACCCATTTCCCACACCATTCATAGAGGATATTTTTTAAGGTTTCACTAGTTGTGAAATGTATACCTTCACTGATGGTTGTTCAGGCTATCATCAAGTATAAAATGTTGAGGAGGATAAGGCAAAAATAACTTCTATCATTAAATGGGTGTCATTTCTGTACAATGTTATGCCATTCGATTCAAATTATGTGCCACCAGTCTTTTATCATATTCTGGTAGAGGACTTTAAAGATTTCATCCACAAGTTCCTTCAAATCTATCTAGATGATTGGACCATATATGGTTTGGGGCATGAACACTATGCCAATTTTTAACTCATGCTCAAGTGTTGTCAACAACTTTATATTTCTTTAAACCTTAAAAAGTGTAACTTTTACACAAATTTTTTGATCCTATTCAGACACATCATTTACCATGATGGGTTGCTTGTATCTCCATCTAAGATGGAAATTATTGTTCAACATTGACTACCAACCACTTAGCATGAGGTTTTTACGTTCCTTGGTCACATGGGATACTATTGTAAGTTCAGTTGTAGTTATGATAAATAAATGATTAAATAGAATGGCATTTTTCTTTGGATCAAATGACATCAACAAAAATCCTTTACCTTAAAGGAAAAGTTGGTAACTATACCTATCCTATAGTTTCTATATTATATGACACTATTTCATGTGCATGTCAATGCTTTGAGCATGGTGGTAGGCATTATGCTTGTGCATCTTAGTGAAGGGAATTTGGATCATCCTATATGTTTTTTTAGTTTTAAGCTAACACTAATAGAAATGAATTACTCTACCATAGAATGGGAAGATTTATCCATTGTATATGCACTTCAAAATTTCCACTCATATTTTTTAGACACTCCTTTCACCTTATTTATAAATCATGAGGCTCTCAAGTACCTTGTGAATAAACTAGTGTTGCATGGATAAATCTACGGATGGATTTTTATCTTTCAGGAGTTCTTATTCTTTGTAGTCGTAAAACCTAGCATAGTGAATTTTGGTCCCAACCACCTCTCAAGTGTTGAGTCTGGAAAACCAACATACACTACAAAATATGATTTATCAAATGTTTAACTTTTTCAAGGTATACATGTGCCTAAAGAATTAAAATAAATAGATACATTTTTTAAAATGGGAGTAAATAGTTACTTTTATGGAAACAAGTTTCATGCCAATCTTAGAAGTGTCATGTAACATAAATGTGTGGAGGTTCTTTGAATGGCCCATGAGGGTATTTCTAGAGGGAATTATGCTGGTGAAACAATGACATGGAAGGTCATCCTAGCTATGTCATGGTGGCCCATCATGTTTAAAGATGTCAAAGATTATGCACGGTAATCTGACATCTATCAGTTATTAGGGAAGTTAAATAATGGGGATTTTATGCCCCTTCATCCAATCTTGGCTCATGAATCTTTTTAAAAATGGGCTATTGATTTTTTTGGGCCCATCACCCCTACTATAGGATGACCCAATGCACATTACATTATTACCACCATCGACTACCTCACGTGCTCGGCTAATGCATTAACCACATGTGATTTTACTATTGCAAACACCACCAAGTTACTTTGATAAAATATTATCACTAGATATGGATGCCCTTTAATTTTAACAAATGATCATGACACTCACTTCCTCATTGAAATGATACATATCCTCTTCATTGAATTCATGATTATGTATAATAATATTACTGCATACCATCCTCATGATACCAACACTACTAAAGAATTTAACAAGATCCTGGCCCACACATCAACAAATATTTATAATATCAATTGCACTGACCAAGACGATCTAGTTTATGCAATCTTGTGGGCCTATTAAACCACATACAAATGATTGAAAAAGAGTACTCCTTTCCATCTTGTCTTTGGTGCATAACTTATTTTACTAGTGGATTTCCTTGTTCCTTATTTGCATATTATGTGTTTTGTCTAGATAGATGATGAAGAATCCATTTAACTTCATCTTGATGCTTTATTATAACTAGATAAAGCACACTTTCCCATGCATTGAGGTTAATAAGTTAAAAAATAAAAATAGAAATCCTAGTGTGGTAGAGTTCTAAAAAATAAGATCCTCTCTCCTGCTATGCATGTATTGGTATATGATTCCATGTTTGAGTGCTACTATGTTAAAATTTGCATCCATTAGGATGGTTTGTTCATCATTCATAACATCCATCCCACTAGTGCATGTAAGTTAAGGTAGTTATATGAAAATTTTCTTTCAGGGCATTTTGATGGTAATCGACTTTGACCCTGTGATTCCATGTAATGATTATAATAATTTTCAATAAGATGTATGCCATTATATTAGTTTAACCTTTGGTTTTATTTTTCCATAAGTTGACACATTGATTTCACACCGTTTCCCTAGGTTTAGATCATCACATGGTTTATGTTTATTTTTATTTTTGGTCATTCCTATGGAGGACCATGATAATATTTTAGTGTGGGGTATATTTAAAATTTATGATAAAGGAATATGGAGCATGTAAATTATGAGTTGGAATCAATCATTCATAGTAAAGGTGTGTAGGAGAAGAACAATGTGTATGATGGGCACATGCACAATTAAAAGTGAAAGAGAAAGTGAAAGTAAAAGCACAAGATAAATCTCAAGGCAGACGTGCTCATTTTGGGTGAGTAAGTGTAAACATATAAAGATAAATTAGTTCATGTAGGGGGTAGTGCATGACAAAAAATATGGAAAAAAGTGGTAAAGGAAAAGTCATTATGAATGTGTCCAGTGGGAAAAGTTAGTTCCTTCCATGGAAAATGGAAATTTAAATCTTTTAAAGCTGGTATGTACTACAAAGAAATCACAAGGATGAAACATGTGTTTTAAATGAATAATATTAAGGATAATGGTAAGCATGCCAAATAGATGTCATGGCATACTGTTAGAGAACATTAATGAATGAAATGATGGATAAAGGCATGGGAGAGTAAATGTATGCAAGTCATTAAGACTATATAAATTTAAGAGGTAATCATTTTAATAACTTTCTATTGATAATTGTTGAACTTACAGATCTCAAGTGAAATAATGTTAGGCCACTAGAAGGGGATTTTATTAATATCCACTAACAAATTCAAAGCTAAAGGACAACATGAAAATTTTAGAAGATAAGAATCATGAAATATGTGATTAAAATAATGTTGTTGAGGAAGTTGTGGGTTGAAGGTATCAACATTTGCTATTAGAGGATACTGAAGTAGAGAGCTACTGATAATCAAACTAGTAAACATGTATTATTTTAGGATATTAACACAACCATGCCTCAACCTTTGGGATCCTTAGAGGGTGATGCAACCAAAGTAAAAGGCCGAAAGAAGAGAACATTTACTAGTTATACCTAAAGAGTAAGAGTATAAGGGCACATGAGGATGACCTGTTTTGATTCTAGAAAAACCTTTAATGAGTCCAACACATAAATAATAAGTGTATCACAACAAGTAATATAAAAGTACATCATAAAGGAACCAACAATGGCATGTGGTGGGGGGGAAGGTGGGGCAAGGTGCAAAAGGATACAAAACCACCTCACCCTCCTTATTGATTGAATAAATGTAATATCCTGAGTTGGTCTTACATAGGGAAGAGTGGGAATAAAAGGTGTCAACATGTTAAACGCTTGACTATAACCACTACTAGTTTGAGAATGAGGGAGACTTACAGTGAGATTATAGAGTTGAGTGCTAAAATACAAGTACCGAGGTCACCTATGACCTCAGAGTTTTGAATTGGTTAAATGATGTTAGGGTTTTATAATTATTTCACTTATCATATTTTAGGAAGCCCATGGATGTAGTGAGGTTTTTGATCTCAAGCATCCATAAAGATTATTTATACTTTATAGGGTACAAGATGCACATCACTCCCTAATAGGTTAGTAAAATGACATGCTTGAAATATTTGGGCATAATTGTTAACATGGATCTATAAAACCATAAGGAAGTGGATAAGGTAGTGGTAACACTGAACCATAAGGAGGGTCACACAATGTATTTCAAAAACCTTCAAGAACCTACCATTCAGATAACTTTGCATTTGGCATTGGCCAAGCTTAGCGGTGGTGATAGGTGGAAATAATTAAACATGGCTCACCTCTATGTGGTGATCCAAATGGAATAGAGGTCAAAATATATCTCTGCCTTATATTTCACCAATAATATTTTGGAAGATGTAGGAAATTCTCATCATCTTCAAAACCATAAGCTCCCATGATGCATAATTCTTATTTTGTTTGTATTTGATGAGATTGGCATTCTAAAATACATCAAAAAAGAATTGAAGTGGGTATACCCACATGAGAACAAGTCCAATGTAGCTAGTAGTTCACTTGTCTAGGAACTCTCATGCTTCCCACAAACTAAAAATGAAGGGATGGTTTGACGTGATAAAGGAGGGTTTTAGCATTGAATGACACATCCCTAAGGATTTACCAACACATATGGGAACTCAAGCTCAGATTTTTGGAATGCAATAATACTCACTTGTGTTCATCTAGATGGAACCTAAAAATACCTTGTCTTCGTGGCTCAAGAAACCTTATGCATTTATAACTAAACACTTTTAAAAAAAATTAAATTGCATTTTTAATGTATGCAAGGTGTGCATTGATGCTTATAAAATTGATCTAGAAACTCATACACTTCAGCAAATATACATTTACCATGGTAAGAAAGTGTATAGGGATAATATTGAGATGGATGTTATAGACATCAATGGATGACAAATTATTGTTATAGGACATATTCACACATTATATTATATGCTCAATCCCAAGAAGAAGTTTTCATGTAGCCAGGTCACCCCCAATGAAACCCTTCCTCTCCCACCAGAAATAATGGTGCAAAAAAGGTAATGTAGGAAAGAAAAGAGATCATGGCTTGGTGCCACTAAAAGTGAACAATGTGAGAAACCCAAGCATCAAAAGATGGTTTCATCACCTCCCAAAGACCAAGTTTTACCTACATAATAAAAACAAAAGGGTCTTGACACCACCTAACAAAGAACTATTACTTTACGATAAGGGATTTCTAAACCAATTATTGGGGTGTTGGAACAAACGGTAGTGACTCCTAGACATTATATTGAAAAATAATATAAGGAAACCACCTCTGACCCTAAAGAGGAAACTCAAACACAAAAAGAAGTGTCTTCCCCTAATGACACACATTTAGACATTGAAAGTACTATTCATGATGAGGAGACAAATAAAGGGGAAAATGTAGGCACTCGAGACCAGGAGGCCAGCTCAAGTGCACAACAACAAAGTGATTTAGATGACAAGATCCTGAAGTACCTCATATTGGAGAACCTATTAATAAACTAGAGACCTTGGTGAACCTTTTATTGAAAAATTTAAAATACCAGGTCAACCACCAATGTGAGAAAACCTGTGTTATAAAGTAATTTATGGAATATGTGGAAGTGTGGAAGAGATTTTTGGCCTAAGTGAGAACCATAACTTTCCTAGTATAAGGGTTTTTTTAATCAAATCAGCATGATATACCAAATTTTATGAATCTAGGATTCAACCAAAGGAACAACAATGCTAGCATTTGGCTAAAAATGTAATTATAATAAGGGATAAAACATAACATGCCAAACAATTTTAGGATGTGGAGGCATTTGAAATTAAAATAACCACTCATCACCAAGATATTAACACTAGTTTTGTTCCACTCTGAGGACAACTTTTAATAGAATTTGCAATGTTTAAGGACTTTCACAAGGATGCTACTGCATCACTTGATCATGTGAAAACATAAGCGAGTGATTTTTTGTGAAACCTAAGGAGATCAAATGGCTCAAAGATGAATTATAAGAGATTACCTCCAAGCTCTAGACTTCATTAAATCATTGAGAAGAGGTTAAGCACTAGGTTGAGAAAATAGGACCTAAATTTTTGATATCTAAGGGACCTAAGAAGGGTACATAGTTTGAGATGGATTATTGACATAGTGTGAGCTGATGTTGGACCTTAAATTTTGTATCACTTTATTCTATGTACTTTTTTATGATATGGGCACATAAGTAAACCTGGGCATTTTAGCCTTTATACTTGTTCATGGGATTTCCCAAAACATTTATACAATTTTGATGGCCATATTTAATGCTAAATAAAGGATCATGGGATCTCTATCCCATATGTAATATGTAAAATTCTTATCAAAGACATCACAATATTTTATAAAGCATGTTGTATCTCTAGGCCTATTATTTTTTAGCAGCCACATCATAGATTTATTGAACTGTGTATTGAAGTCTTGCACAAACTCATTGGGGTTCTTCTTTATGTTTTTAAACTCAACCAAAAGAAATCTGGGATCAACTCTGTCACCATACTAAATTCTAAAAACATTCTTCATTTCTTCCCGTAAATCAATATATCCATAGGGAATGGAATCTAACCATTCTTGAGCATATTCTTCCAACGTGTAAACAAACAACTTAATGAACACATCCTCATGCTCAACCTCGTAATCTTCAATAATATTATAAAAATATCTCAAGTATTGATCACCACTCACTTCATTGTTCCCTTGAAACTTTGGAAGACATTTCATTACTTTATTTGGGACTTCATTAGGATAACCTTCTATGTCATCAAAATTTATAGGCCTGAAGCTGGGAATGTAGAATGCAAGACATTTATTCTCACTTGGGTCCCCACTCCCCATGATTGTTTCAATTGGAGGTTCAAAAACAATTGGCAAAGGGATGTGAGGGGGTGAATGAGGATAATTGTAGGATCCAACTTGGGAGGGGATTCTGCTGGTTGAGAAGGAGCTAGGTAATAGATAGGACTATAAGTTTTAGAATGACTAAAAGAGATATAAAAGTCCTTATCAATGGTAAGTTCAACAAAAATTTCAACATTATTAGAGTCTTGGTAGTTAGAACATTATTTAGCAGTTGAACCTTTCCCTTTAACATGCCTCCAAACTTGTCTCCCTCTTCTTTGATGAATACTTAGGGATGAAATAAGTTTCTTAGACGGGTCACCTTTGAAGGATGATCTCAATCCTTCCAATTTAAAATAAATAAAATGCTTAAATATAAAACTTAATATATTCAAAACACACACCAATCTTCCTTCAAACTAGATAATAAAGTTGGAGTTGCCACTAGAATCATAATTCTAGAATATAATAGTTAACAGACTGATCATGATACATGTTGAAAACACACTTTCTAAATTTAATGATGAGGTAAAAGGCAAAGACACTAAAATTTTCATATTTATGTCCAAAGGGGGAAAAAGAACCTTCCATCATGTAATTTTAACAACTCTTTATAATAAAATCAATAGAAGTCAAATTGTCAAATATTCAATTCTTGGCACATCCCCTGTGGAGTGATGGGGTGTTTATGGCAATGATAGTTCAAATGTAGCAAATAATAATAGAGAACTTGACAACATGAAATACTTACATCTCTCTACAAGATTCCCCAACAACATAAATGACCAAAACTTCAATTTGATCCCCAATAATGGTGCCAATAAAGTGTTAGTTCCCGGTGTTACACCTCTTACGCTCGACCTTACACACTTAAATAAAATGGAAAACAAACATGAAAAACCTAGTGATATGCTATTATATCCAGGGAAGGGTTTAGCATCAAGAATGGACCAAACAAATAAAATGACTAGAAGGGTAAATATCTTGGAGTACCTCATATTGGAGAACCTATTAATAAACTAGAGACCTTGGTGAATCTTTTATTAAAAAATCTAAAATACCAGGTCAACCACCAATGTGAGAAAACCTATGTTGTAGAGTAATTTATGGAATATGTGGAAGTGTGGAAGAGATTTTTGGCCTGAGTGAGAACCATAACTTCCCTAGTATAAGGTTTTTTTTAATCAAATCAGCATGAGATACCAAATTTTTGGAATCTAGGATTCAACCAAAGGAACAACAATGCTAGCATTTGGCTGAAAATATACTTATAATTAGGGATAAAACATAACATGACAAATAATTTTAGGATGTGGAGGCATTTGAAATTAAAATAAGCACTCATCACCAAGATCTTAACACTAGTTTTGTTCCACTTTGAGGACAAGTCTTAATACAAGTTACAATGTTTAAAGACTTTCACAAGGATGCTACTACATCACTTGATCATGTGAAAACATAAGCAAGTGATTTTTTGTGAAACCTAGGGAGATCAAATGGCTCAAAGATGAATTATAAGAGATTACCTCCAAGTTCTAGACTTCATTAAATCATTGAGAGGAGGTTAAGCACTAGGTTGAGAAAATAGGACCTAAATTTTTGATATCTAAGGGACCTAAGAAGTGTACATAGTCTGAGATGGATTATTGACATAGTGTGAGCTGATGTTGGACCTTAAATTTTGTATCACTTTGTACTTTTTTATGATATGGGCACATAAGTAAACTTAGGCATTTTAGCCTTTATACTTGTTCATGGGATTTCCCACAACCTTTATACAATTTTGATGGCCATATTTAATGATAACTATAGGATCATGGGATCTCTATCCCATATGTAATATGTAAACTTCTTATCAAAGACATCACAATATTTTATAAAGCATGTTGTATCACTAGGCCTATTATTTTTTAGCAGTCACATCATAGATTTATTGAACTGTGTATTGAAGTCCTGCACAAACTCATTGGGGTTCTTCTTTATGTTTTCAAACTCAACCAAAAGAAATTTGGGATCAACTCTGTCACCATACTAAATTCTAAAAACATTCTTCATTTCTTCCCGTAAATCAATATATCCATAGGGAATGGAATCTAACCATTCTTAAGCATATTCTTCCAACGTGTAAACAAACAACTTAATGAACACATCCTCGTGCTCAACCTCGTAATCTTCAATAATATTATAAAAATATCTCAAGTGTAGATCACCACTCACTGCATTGTTCCCTTGAAACTTTGGAAGATATTTCATTACTTTATTTGGGACTTCATTAGGATAACCTTCTATGTCATCAAAATTTATAGGCCTGAAGCTAGGAACGTAGAATGCAAGACATTTATTCTCATTTGGGTCCCCACTCCCCATGATTGTTTCAATTGGAGGTTCAAAAAAAATTGGAAAAGGGATGTGAGGGGGTGAATGAGGATAATTGTAGGATCCAACTTGGGAGGGGATTCTGTTGGTTGAGAAGGAGCTAGGTAATAGATAGGACTATAAGTTTTAAAATGACTAAAAGAGATATAAAAGTCCTTATCAATGGTAAGTTCAACAAAAATTTCAAAATTATTAGAATCTTAGTAGTTAGGACATTATTTAGCAATTGAACCTTGCCATTTAGCATGCCTCCAAACTTGTCTCCCTCTTCTTTGATGAATACTTAGGGATGAAACAAGTTTCTTAGATGGGTCACCATTGAATGATCATCTCAATCCTTCCAGTTTACAATAAATGAAATTCTTAAATATAAAAATTAATATATTCAAAACACACACCAATCTTCCTTCAAACTAGATAATAAAGTTGGAGTTGCCACTAGAATCATGATTCTAGAATATAACAGTTAACAGACTGATCATGATACATATTGAAAACTCACTTGCTGAATTTAATGATGAGGAAAAAGGCAAAGACACTAAAATTTTCATAATTATGTCCAAAGTGGGAAAACTAACCTTCCATCATGTAATTTTAAAAACTCTTTATAATAAAATCAATAGAAGTTAAATTGTCAAATATTCAATTCTTGGCACATCCCCTGTGGTGTGATGTGGTGTTTATGGCAATGATAGTTCAAATGTAGCAAATAATAATAGAGAACCTGATAACATGAAATACTTACATCTCTCTGCAAGATTCCCCAACAACATAAATGACCAAAACTTCAATTTGATCCCCAATAATGGTGCCAATAAAGTGTTAATTCCCAATGTTACACCTCTTACACTCGACCTTACATGCTTAAATAAAATGGAAAACAAACATGAAAAACCTAGTGATATGTTATTATATCCAGGGAAGTGTTTAGCATCAAGAATAGTCCAAACAAATAAAATGACTAGAAGGGTAAATATCTTGGAGTACCTCATATTGGAGAACCTATTAATAAACTAGAGACCTTGGTGAACCTTTTATTGAAAAATTTAAAATACCAGGTCAACCACCAATGTGAGAAAACCTGTGTTGTAGAGTAATTTATGGAATATGTGGAAGTGTGGAAGAGATTTTTGGCCTGAGTGAGAACCTAACTTCCCTAGTATAAGTTTTTTTTTAATCAAATAAGCATGAGATACCGAAGTTTTAGAATCTAGGATTCAACTAAAGGAACAACAATGCTAGCATTTGGCTTAAAATATAATTATAATAAGGGATAAAACATAACATGGCAAATAATTTTAGGATGTGGAGGCATTTGAAATTAAAATAAGCACTCATCACCAAGATCTTAACACTAGTTTTGTTCCACTTTGAGGACAAGTCTTAATACAAGTTACAATGTTTAAAGACTTTCACAAGGATGCTATTGCATCACTTGATCATGGGAAAACATAAGCGAGTGATTTTTTGTGCAACCTAGGGAGATAAAATGGCTCAAAGATGAATTATAAGAGATTACCTCCAAGTTCTAGACTTCATTAAATCATTGAGAGGAGGTTAAGCACTAGGTTGAGAAAATAAGACCTAAATTTTTGATATCTAAGGGACTTAAGAAGTGTACATAGTCTGAGATGGATTATTGACATAGTGTGAGCTGATGTTGGACCTTAAATTTTGTATCACTTTGTACTTTTTTATGATATGGGCACATAAGTATACCTAGGCATTTTAGCCTTTATACTTGTTCATGGGATTTCCCACAACCTTTATACAATTTTGATGGCCATATTTAATGATAACTATAGGATCATGGGATCTCTATCCCATATGTAATATGTAAACTTCTTATCAAAGACATCACAATAGTTTATAAAGCATGTTGTATCACTAGGCCTATTATTTTTTAGCAGTCACATCATAGATTTATTGAACTGTGTATTGAAGTCCTGCACAAACTCATTGGGGTTCTTCTTTATGTTTTCAAACTCAACCAAAAGAAATTTGGGATCAACTCTGTCACCATACTAAATTCTAGAAACATTATTCATTTCTTCTTGTAAATCAATATATCCATAGGGAATGGAATCTAACCATTCTTGAGCATATTCTTCCAAAGTGTAAACAAACAAATTAATGAACACATCCTCGTGATCAACCTCGTAATCTTCAATAATATTATAAAAATATCTCAAGTGCTGATCACCACTCACTGCATTGTTCCCTTGAAACTTTGGAAGACATTTCATTACTTTATTTGGGACTTCGTTAGGATAACCTTCTATGTCATCAAAATTTATAGGCCTGAAGCTGGGAACGTAGAATGCAAGACATTTATTCTCATTTGGGTCCCCACTCCCCATGATTGTTTCAATTGGAGGTTCAAAAACAATTGGAAAAGGGATGTGAGGGGGTGAATGAGGATAATTGTAGGATTTAACTTGGGAGGGGATTCTGCTGGTTGAGAAGGAGCTAGGTAATAAATAGGACTATAAGTTTTAAAATGACTAAAAGAGATATAAAAGTCCTTATCAATGGTAAGTTTAACAAAAATTTCAACATTATTAGAACCTTGGTAGTTAGGACATTATTTAGCAGTTGAACCTTGCCCTTTAACATGCCTCCAAACTTGTCTCCCTCTTCTTTGATGAATACTTAGGGATGAAACAAGTTTCTTAGATGGGTCACCTTTGAAGGATGATCTCAATCCTTCCAATTTACAATAAATAAAATGCTTAAATATAAAAATTAATTTATTCAAAAAACACACCAATCTTCCTTGAAACTAGATAATAAAGTTAGAGTTGCCACTAGAATCATAATTCTAGAATATAACAGTTAACAAACTGATCGTGATACATGTTGAAAACACACTTGTTGAATTTAATGATGAGGTAAAAGGAAAAGACACTAAAATTTTCATAATTATGTCCAAAGGGGGAAAAAGAACCTTCCATCATGTAATTTTAACAACTCTTTATAATAAAATCAATAGAAGTCAAATTGTCAAATATTCAATTCTTGGCACATCCCCTGTGGAGTGATGCGGTGTTTATGGCAATGATAGTTCAAATGTAGCAAATAATAATAGAGAACTTGACAACATGAAATACTTACATCTCTCTGTAAGATTCCCCAACAACATAAATGACCAAAACTTCAATTTGATCCCCAATAATGGTGCTAATAAAGTGTTAGTTCCTAGTGTTACACCTCTTACGCTCGACCTTACACGCTTAAATAAAATGGAAAACAAAGATGAAAAACCCAGTGATATGTTATTATATCTAGGGAAGCATTTAGCATCAAGAATGGACAAAACAAATAAAATGACTAGAGGCATATATAGAGGGTATGGTTAGCTCCCTGCTAATTTTAGCTCTACCTGATCTAAGGTGAGAATACCTATGGGGTAGCTTGCTCACATGGAGAGATTCTGTAATTCAACCTCCATGGGTATTTTTAGCTCAAAAAAAAATGTAACTAGGGCACAACTAAAATTGTTCACTCCACCTAGGAAGGGTTGTCACACAGAATGCACAAATGTACTAGGTCACATAAAAGCTATGAAAGGCAGATATAAAAGTGCTTGTAACCTTCATTCTAAATAATTTTCAATAATACGGTTGAATGGAAGACTGTAATGTTAATATTTAAAGGACAAGGTGATAAGACATGTTATATAGGCAAGATCTTATGTATTTATAAGTAAATAACTATGCAACAAGTACGTATTATTTGCAAGATAGGATAAGGTAAGATAGATTGTTAATTATAAAAAGAGTGGTGGTGTGGTGGTGGTTTTCAAATAATAGGGCATCTTGTAGTATTCATGACAATATTCCTTCGCAAATATATAACAAAAACTCATAAGCAAGCTAATGGGACATACCAAATGATCCTTGAAATATATAGAACATACACTGAAACTAAACTTTCAAAAACTTTTCCCTATAAAATCCATAAACTTAGGGTGACCTAATAAGTTATTCAACAACGTATCCTAAGCTAATGCAGAAAGGGTTTATAATCTAGATCTATGCTCAAAATTATAACTAATAGTGAAAACAAACCCAAATGTCCAATCAGCATAACTTGAAAAACACATTGTTGCACTTCATCAATAGGAAATAGAAAAAAACCATAAGCATTTTCATTAACTTGAAAATATATATTACATACATCAGTTTTTCAAAATGCTACCATGGGGACAACCGTGGTGAGGTTTATCCATGTTGGATAAAGGAGACATAAACATGCTCTTAGAGATTGCTAATGACTGTATATTTGTAACCACCTTAGTAAGGTAGACAAGATCTACACACAACAATTGCTTCCAAATTATTTTACAAAAATTAGACTTAGAGAAAATAAATAACGAACAACAACCCAAGAATAGAGGACAAACCCTCTATTTATACATTTTCTTTACCCTTTTTGAATCTTGGACTGTGGGTTATAATTTGCAAAATTGTAAAGCAACCCTCCAAATTCCATCAAGATGCTCCTAGCTAGATAGTATTCCTTGTCACGCCTGAAATTTTCATCCATTTTCAAGAAAAATCATTGCTTTAACTATCTCTACAAAGAATGATGAAGATTTACAACAAAACTTTTGATTTATTGACTAGATATGCCTTTTTAAATGATTTGGGAGGTGACATTTTATGGTGGAGGTTGAACAAACTTTGTCCTCATGTGTAACTACCTAGAAATTCCCCTAACCACTTGCTTTCACTGGTTGTGATAGAGGCAAAAAATTATCCCCAATTATTTTTAAAATATGTTTTAGAATGGCCCACAAACCTTATTTTGTGCTTTAAATTCTTGTCTAACTCTTGAGCTAAATATTATCACATATTTACATGTGGCATGCCACATCAGATCTAATTAGGCATTCGTGGGAATCAAAAGTGATTAGGTTGCTTAATTGTCTCTAATCTAGACATATGTCAGTTTTTAGATGGTCTCAGGTGTTTGGGATATATCTTGATGTGATGACCCATTCCTAGTGTGCCCACATTATACCCTAATACCAAAGCTCAAGGATTGTGCTAAATGAGTTATAGACTAAGTAGAAAAAATAATACGCCCACCCGTCCCCACTCCCTTCTCTAATCACTTGCAAAGGTTCTTTCCCATCTCATAAATTATTTTAAGTACCTTTATTCCCCTACCCACAATATACCAGAATGCCAAAGATCAAGTGTTGTGTTAAACAAGTTATAGACTATGCAAAAAAAATAATGTGCCCACCTGCCCCTCACTCCCTTCCCCAATCACTTGTGAAGGGTCTTTCCCCTCTCATAAATTGTTTTAAGTACCTTTAAAAAGAAGACAATGAGATTTCATAACTACCCACTCCTACAACTCCCATTTCGCATTTTTAGCATAATTAAATGCATAAAATATAAACAACCCTATCTTCCAATACCCTCCCAACTTTTCTTTGTCGCACCTACTAAAGTTAACAACAATTTTTTAAAAAATATTAATTTCCATTGACATTACCACTTTTTTTTGGTTTCAACTATGAAAGCTAATACTAGTTTCACAAAATTACCAATTACAAGAATGTGAAGATTTATAAGGAATGGGCCATAGTTTTTCCCTTAATACTATGGAATTTGTTGTGGTTTATATTAAACATAGCAACACTGGTACATTGTTTGTAGAAGTACTTATAATGGTTGTCTTGTTGTAATACAATGTGAGATTCAATTCATTATTGTGGCATTGATTTTTTTGAATCATTGAAATAGTTTGATACTTCATTTTTAGCTCAATTTTGAATTTTCTCTTTCTTAGTTCAAAGTATTGCAAAGTAATAATTGGGTAGAGAAAAGGAGTTCATCATTTTATTTATTTTAGATTAATTTCATGGTGAGTATGGCCGATGCGTGACTAATTATTTCTTTTAATAATAAACTTGACAATCAAGAAATTGTGTGTGTGTGTGTGTGTGTGTGTGTGTGTGTGTGTGTGTGTGTGTGTGTGTGTGTGTGTGTGTGTGTGTGTGTTTTAAATATTTCTAATTTTTTAAAAATATAAATTATAAGTATTTTTGAATGTTTATCGTTATTCAACTTCTTCTCAATATAATTTGGATAAATGAATTTTTATTAAATTATTATATAAAAATTCAATTATTAATTTTAAACATGTGAGGAAATTTAAATTATTTGTAGCTAACTAAAAGTATCACGTGGTTGTGCATTGTAAACATCAAACATACTAAAATTGACATGATGATTTATGTTGTTTACATTTTCTTAATATCTAATTTTTTTATATATTTTAAAATTTAAGGGGAAAATATTTTTGACCATCAATAAATTAAAAGATAGAGAAATTATTTTGATATTTATGTGGTCCCTATTTAATATAAATATTAAAAATAAATAAATAGAATAGAATAAGTAAAACAACCTGGCAATTGGTAATGTGAAATGTATTTAAGATAAACTAATCAATTTTAATGAATTCTCTAATTATTCTTTTATTTATTTTAAAATGATTGTAATTACTCAATATATTCCTATTAAAAATACAAATATATTATATGTAATAGCTCCTAAACACACATCAAAATGTGAAAAAAGGAAAAAATAAATAAAAAAAATCAAGGTTCATATGAACATGTGCTCAAATATACCATATCAACAGTCTCAAGATCTTCATAAAGCTCTATATAAAGTCTAGAGTAATGGGAAACTATTGACAAAATTTTATGTGTTGAGAGATTAAAAATACATATGGAGTTTTTTGAGAATATGTGGGAATCTTACAATGTATAATTTAGATTATTAATTGACAATTATTCAAACATATTAAAATCATACAAGTTAATGATTAATAAATTTTTAAGAGAAATTTTAATGTGTTTATAAATCTCTCAAATTTTATTTGTGTGTCTGCAAACATATAAAAATGTAAAATAAAAAAAAACATAGATACACAAATTTATTCTTGGAGTTTAAAATAAACCTTAATAGACATGAAAATTTACAATGATTTTTTTTTCCTTTTTATTTGGACCTCCACCCATAATAGAGGTTTTTGTATAAATCTTAACAATATCAAAATAATAAAATTTGCAATCTAATTCTAAAAAAACTTAAATGCAATTTTGATTACATCCCATAACAAGAGTATATAAAGTAATCTCAGTACATACTATCTACATTTTTCTTAATAAAAATAAGAGTTATTAAAAAATTTAATGTAGTTATGCAAAATCTAGGACTAATCATGGAATAAAACTTTACGAGTCATTCTAAACATATATAAACCACTTGAAATAATAAAAGTACATCAAACACAAAAATCACATTACAGACACAACAATCATGACAAAATACATATTAAATATATGACAAAATACATAATAAATACTTCCACCATGAGTAAAGAAAATACAACATACACTATGAAGGGGTAATAAGCACATATAGATTTCTAAACATATTAAGGTATATAAAATATATATATTAAGGTCATAGAAAATAAGAAGTACTAGAATCATGTCAAACATATAAAACATATTAAATATCTTAAGATATTCAAGAGTAACATAAAAATACACCAAGAACATGAGACACATCAAGTGGATAACATATGTTGAATCACGTGTAATACATATTATGGAAATAAATGTCAATATCAAGTAAAAGAATAGCAGCATAAAATAATTAATTGAAAAATAACATTTATAAAAATAAAAATAAAGTTGATGTCTCATATTTTATATAATTTTTCTTTTAAGAAAATATAATATATTCTTCTACTTATTGTGAACCCATAATCATAAATTAATAACTTTTTGAAAAATATGACCTACATTTATCTTGATAATATCATAAATATCATATACAAAAGCATTGAAATAATGATTGTATCTATAAGTATAAGATATTAATGAACTTATAACTTTTTGAAAAATATGACCTACACCTATTTGATGATAACATAAATATCATTTACAAAAGCATTAAAATAATGACTTTATCTATAAACATAGTATATTAATATGAAATATATATCCAAGTACAATCATAATGTATTAATATTTAATAATCAAAATTTAATAACAAATAAACAAATAAATCTTAAAAGATATGAGCAGTATGGAATTCTAAGAGTGCTTCTTATTAATTGGAGAAAACAAAATCTACCAATAAAAGAAATGAAAATGGGATCCATACTCAACCTCAATTTATATAAGTGCTTACGACTAATTCAGAGAAAAAAAATTTACAAATGACATATATTGAAAATAACTAGAAAAAAGGAAATAAAAATGGAATCCATACTCAACCTCAATATATATTAGTGTTCATTAAATTATTTGCATAGTTTTTTAAAAAAAAACTTGATATCAAAATTTATAAGTTATTATAGGATTTTAGGATAGGACAAAGTAAGAAACATTAACAATAAAATAATTGTTGAAGAAAATAAAAGAATAATTTTGGAAAAAGAAACATAATATCTTGAAAAATAAAATAAGTTATAAAAATAATAAAACAATCTCGAAATAATGAGGTAAATAAAAATTAGAAACTGAATGCATAAGAAGAAATAAGAACCCAAGTGAGTAGAATAGAAGAAATATAGGTGGAATATAAGAAATATAATTTGAATAATTGTCTCATATGAAAAGTCCACAAAAATTAAATTATTCTTCTAAAAAATAGATTTTTGTTGGTTGAAATTAATTAAAAAATATTTTTAAAGTTTATATATATATAATCATATATAATGTAGACATTTTCCTATAACAATTAATTTCTGTTAAAAATAATTATTTATTTATTTTTTCTAATATTTTTTAAATTAAAAAAAAATTAAAAAAAAAAAATTATTCAATTATAAAAATAAATGATTAGTTAAGTAGGAAAACATAATTATTCAATTGTGATTTCGTGATAATCATTAAAAAAATACAACTTAAAAAATTACGTTTATCAACAAATAAAAAATATACATCTACAATTTTAATTTTAAGATCCTTAATAATGTTACAACTTTTACTAAAACAATAATACACTTATTTTAACAAAAATAGTATTCCTAATTAAAAATAAAATAAAAAAACTTATGTTATTTTTAGATTTATAAGTTTAATATATATTTATAATTATTTGTTCATTTTTTTTTAATACAAAAGAAGCGCTGCATGACATCATCTTCCACGTTGGAGGAGTTCGTTTTAATGATTTCAGACGTAAAATGAAATAAAAATAAAAGAAATAAACTTATGTTATTTTTAGATCTATGAGTTTAATATATGTTTAATAAATAAATAATCCGAACACGTCGGAAAAAGCGCGGAGGAGTTCACGTTGCGTATAAAATGCAGAAAGACGAATGGCGAATGCAGCTCATTTGAGATGGTAAAAAGCGCGGCAGGAATGAATTTGCAGCTGAGCGGTAAATGCGTAGCAAAGAAAATAAAACACTTTTGCGATCTTAGAAACGCCCTTTTGTCTATGAAGTGCATGCGTACAGATCGGTGAATAGATTTGCCATGGCTAAATTGAACATCTGCTGTGAGGTAATTGATTCTACCACAGAACCATCTGATTCTTTCGTTCCTTGGAGGAAACTGCAGTGGAAATGCTCGTCGTCATGTTCGTGTTGTAAAAGAAATGCTGATGTTACAAAGTGTTCCACATGTTTAGGGTGGAATAAGAATGCTATAGACAAAAAGAATTTTGCTATTTATACCGATGGATCGGTAAAAGCCAATGGAAAATCAGGGTTTGGGTTCTTATACTGTGGATTGATGTGGGGTCAATCACATTTTGCAGGGAGCACTGAAAATGTGCTAACCACGGAATTAAGAGCTATTTGTCAAGCTCTGGAAAATTTCCCAGCATTAAATCGACATATAGGCTCAGCTGAAAGTGTAGATACTTATACTGATTCGTTAGAATCTATTCGCCTCCTATATTTATTTACTAAATTTCCTTACTCTATAAGATTTCACCCTCGGTGGAGTTTACTAGAAAAAATTATTGCAGCCGTTGAAAAAACAGAGAAATGCGTGACTCTCCATAAGGTGAAGGGTCATTCATACACAATGTATAATGACATTGCAGATTCACTTGCCAAGAATGGGTCAAGCTTATCAAGAGAGAATCCTTCTCAGAATGTTTACTTTGGTTGCATCTGTGGAGGCAATCCTGATTTTAGAATGAGGTTTGCAGTACTTTCTAACTTATGTATAGTTTAGTTCTTTTATTGATTTTATGTTTATTGATTTTATGTTTCTCATTACAAATTTTTTTGTTTCACAGAAGAAATCCAAAAGACTGCAAATCAAGTGTACCTCATATTCCTCGAGATATGTTCTTGATCAACACAGTAATGCTGATGTGAAGCCTATGATCATGGAAAAAGAAGAGATTCATCCTGACCAGCAGATGCTCATATTTTATGTCAAACAACTTGAGTTAGCATGTAATGAAAGACAAATTAATAAAATCAGATATCTCATATTGTGGATGTTTCATTAGCTTTGGTAAGATTTCACCACATAAATCTGATGTTTGGTTTCATGCATGTTTAATCTTCTATATAATTTATCTTTAATCTTGCAAATTTATATTCTATTACTAATTATCTGTTGCAGAAAAGTGTCTAATTTTTTAATATTCATTAGATTTTTATTTAACTTTTTCTCTCTTCGTACAGTGCAGTTTTACCATGGCTCATGCATTTATTGGGTGCACACAAAAAGAGTTAGTACAATGGAAATTCGCATCAATTTTTGGAAGGACTTTTCCACGGGAATTTCTCCAAGGCATAAAGATGCTACGACTGGAAATTTGCCACATAGGTGAGTTCGTGATTATAAGAACACCTATTGATTTACACTGCCATGCAAAATATCAACGCATTGGTGGATTGTAATTGTATATACTCTGCTATCAAATGATACTAAATTTTGAAGTAAGGCTACTGTCACTTACTGTACCTTAGGCATTCAAACAAATAGTTTGCTAATATGAATCATGTATGCGGTCATTGGTGACTGTGCTCAAGATGCTTAATATGGCAATTAGGGAATTGTGAAACTTTATTTCACTTCATGTAGGTCACTTTATAAATATTCTGTGCAAGGATAATGGGTACTTTAAATTCTATGGTTTAGCCCATTTATGGGTTTGAAACCTGGTGCCTTGTGATTCGTGTATTAGTTAAGGGTTTAATATTAGGCCACATAATTTATAAGTTTAGGATAATGGGTACTTTAAATTATAAAATCTTGTTTCTAAAGATGCATAATCTAAGCTTGTCCATGAGCATGCTTATCAATATATGGATGTAAGAATAAAACGGCCCACTGCTGATGGAAGAATAAAATGGCCATACACAGTACATTTATTTGGAAGCATGGAAAAATAAGAATATATAAAAACACATATATGAATCATAAAGAAGCTAAACTATATACCATCACATATTGTAATTCAAGTTTATAAATAAAGTAGCCAAATGTTACATATTTTTTATTTTCTTCAATAATCCTAGATTCGATATCTTTAATCTGTGACCTTCAACTTTTGATTTCACAATACTTCCATATTATTTCAGTGGTGAGGTTTGTTGACAATTAACACAAGGCACTTGCTATAGCATTTGCAATACTCACTCACACTTCTTGCAACAATGCTACAACATACATAATCCATGGCATTTGAGGTTTGTTTTTGTTTTTTTTTTAATAAAATTGTGTACCATTTTTTTTTTTAAATATAATATTTATATATATCCTAAATGATAATTCACATGAAAATTTGAATGGAGATATTTTACACTTGATTAGTAAATATGTAGCTGGATAAATATATTAATGATTAAACTAAAAAAAATTAAATTAATAATATATAAAATAAATTTTTTGAAGTATAAATGTTTGATTTTATTATATTATAAAAATCAACAGTAAATATCATCACTAAAAATAATAATTTATATGTATATGTTGGATTGGATTGTGATAAACTTGTAAAATTGGTTGTAACATTCTTTATTTTTTTAACTAGTTCTTAAAACAAATTTAAAATCATTATTAAATATTAATAATATACAAAATAAACATTCAACCTTAAATATGGAATCTTAGTATAATATGAAAACCAATAATAAATGATTAGAATAGAATTATACCACTTGCACATTTGTAGAGATATAAAAGACAAATTATATTAGTTATATTGGACTGAATCGTCACAACATTATAATACTAAAATATATTTTCTTATTCGTTGATTTGATTAAATAAATCTAAATATTAATGTAGAGTTTGTCTCAGTAAACTTCAAGAAACTTTTTTTTTATTCCAGTTGGCTGAAATTGTATCATATAAATACGAGGAAAGAATTTTTAAAATATTATGTGCAATCTATTGAAAATCTGAGTGTTTAGAGTTGGTGAAGAGTGTATAAGTTGAGCATTCATATGTGTAGATGATTGTTTCAATTAGGATGTGTAGCAACTATTTAAACTATTTTATTGGATTTGTTCATGCTTTATTTTAGACTTCTTGCATTCATTGTTTGCAATAACTCTAGAGTGAAATATATTTTATATTTAGAACTAATTAAATAGATCAATGGATTTCATGATTGTCCTTAGAATTTGGCCTACTAAGTGGTTATAAGTTTTAATAATTTATCTTAGTGTCAAGTAGCTTGTTTAATTCAAAAGACAACCCTCTCTTTTTTCCCCTGCCTTTCTCTCTTTTTTGTGATTTTAATGGTGTCATGTCCTAGTTTAAGATGTGATAGGAATTATAATGAAGAAATGTAAGTAATGGTTTGTCAGTTGAATTAAACATGAAATAATAATTATATATTCTTTTAGTAAGAGAGTAGTAATACTTATATAAAGTGAATCTATGGTGGTAGTTGATTTTGATTGTAGAGTAAGATTAGTTAGGTAACTCAGTCCTTGGATTGAGACAACATCAGTCCTAAAATTAATGAAGGGACATTTTGTCCAATGTGTTGTCCCCTACTATGCTCTCTGATGAATTTAATCTCATGAGTGTTTTTGGACTAGTATTTTGGAGTAAAGAATAGGATGATGAGGGTCAATGAGGGAGTGATTAGGGATGGTGGTGGATGATAAGAGGTGATTAGAGAGTTATTATGATTATGAGGGATTATGAAAAATGATTATAGTTGATGAAGAAATAATTAGGGATTATGAGGCCTAATGAGGGAGTGGATAAGGATGTTGAGGGATGGATAGGGATGATATATATTTCAAAAATTCAAAATTATGGAGCTAAAACATTTTAAAATGTTATTAATTTAATCATTTTTATTATATGTTAATTAGTTTACTTCCCCAAATATATTAACAAGAGGGCATGTGCACTTCATCATCTACAAAGTTACAGGGAAATTTTCTATCTTTTTTCTCTCTTCAATATTTGAATAGAAAATTTAAAAAAATCATTTGTTAGTATAAACAAATACCATTTTTTATCGCATTATTGTAGGTTTTGTTAAGAATATAGAATGTAGAGAAATAATAATAATAATATAAAGATAAAATTAAAATTTAGAAAAATAAATAGAATAGAGACATAGGTTTAACATGGTTCATCTAATATAGGCTCCGTCCACACAGAAACTACCAGTCCTTATTATTCAGTCCACCAAATGAATAAAAAAACCTATAATACTTCCACCGCAATATCCTCTTCACTCTCACACTTTTTATCCCTAATTACAATGCCCTCATATCATAGGAGGGTTAACAATTAGAGTTAAAATGCACTAACTTAATTTCTATCATTAGATCTAAAACCTAATAGTAAATGATCTAGATTAAATATGAAATTATAATATTTTATAATGCATTTTGCATTATCCCCTAGATCCCCATGGTGACCCTAGTGTGGGGTGTTACCCCCAACACCCTCACTATCAAAAATTTGGCATTAAAATAAGATTAGGCTCCACCATCAAATAATCTCCTACTTGGAGACTGATTGTTGCAACTCCATCGTTACAACTCTTACTTCAAATTTTATTTGAACTTTGATCTTGACATGTTTCTTATCTTTCTTGTTATCCTTGAAGAATTGATGTTGAAAAACTCTCCATATTATCTTTAGTGAATACCGTTGTTAGACTATCTTTTGGATTCTAACTCATATGGATCTTTTCCAACTTTAGTTGACCATCCTCCAAAATTGAACTAATGAAGTGATACCTGATTTACATATATTTAGTTCTTGATTGGAATGTTAAGTTCTTTGATAAATGAATCACACTTTAGCAATCATTGTACAACCTGCAATCTTCCTACTTATGCCTTAACTCTTCCATGAATTGTTGCATCCATATCATCTCCTTGCTATCTTTTGTAGCTACAACATATTTTTCCTCTATAATTGACAAAGCAACTATCTTTTACAATTTTTAAATCTAATTAATTGATATGTCACCAATAGTGAATATATAACTTGTGATGCTTCTCCTACCCATCTAAATCTCCAACCATGTCTACATCGACATATCCTTGTAAGGTAACATCTAACCCTTCATAGCATAAATGTCTATTAGTGGTCCCTCTCAAATACCTGAGAATCCACTTGACTACATCCCAATGTTATTTTCCTAAATTATTCATAAACCTATTGACAACTCCCATTACATGAGTAATATCTGGTCTATTGTACAACATAGCATACATTAAACTTCTAACTGCTAAAGCATATGGCACTTTGGTCTTGTAATTGATTTCTTCCTATGTTTTAGGATATTGTTCCTTGATTAATTTTGAGTGCCCTCCCAAAGGTGTACTCACATGTTTTGCATTTTTCATATTGAACCTGACTAACACCTTATTGATGTATTCTTCTTGAGACAATGTCAATTTCTTAGTTTTTCTATCTCTTTTTATTTTTATATAGAGGATTTGCTTTGCAGCACCCAAATCCTTCATTGAAAATGAATCTGCTAGTTTTCTTTTTAGCTCATTTATATCATGCATGTTAAAACCCTAAAACAAGCATGATATTTACATACAATAACAAGATAATATAGATGCCATTATCTAATCTCTTAAAGTAAATGTAGTGGTCAGAATGACGTCTACTATAACCTTATTCTATCATAAACATGTCAAATTTCAAATACCATTTTATTGAAGCTTGTTTTAGGCCATAAAAACTCTTCTTCAACCTACACACCATTTTATCCTAATCTTTGACTTCGTATCCTTATGGATGCTCCATATATATTTCCTCATCCAAACCATCATTAAGGAATACAGTCTTCACATCTAACTATTTAAGATGAAAATTTTATACTACTACCAAACTTAAAATAGTTCTTATAGAAGTCATTTTAACTACTGGAGAAAATATTTTATCACAATCAATACCTTTTTTTTTATACAAACCCCTTTACAACAAGTCTTCCCTTGTACATCTTTTTGCCTCCATCTTCTTCCTTCAACTAATAGACCCATTTGTTCTACAATGCTCTTTTACCTATAAGTAACTGAACTAAATCCCATGTTTGGTTATATACCAAGGAGTCCATCTCCTCTTTCATGCCTTGCTCCCACTTCTTTCTGGCTTCTACCTATATTACTTCTTCATAACTTTCTAGCTCACCACCATTAGTCAATAATAAATAATAAAGTGAAGGAGAGTAACATTCAGGGAGTCTACTTACTCTAGTAGATCTTCTAACTATACTTCTAGGAGTTTGAGGTACTTGTTGTAGTTGCACATTCTAATGTTTTAGCACTTTTGGAATTCCATTTCTAGTAACTTCATCAAGTACTACATATTTTGTATTTGACTTTTCCTTTTTTTTGCTGCAACTAATCTTTATACGTGACCTTTTCATTAAAGATCACATCTCTACTTCTAATTATTTTAAAATTTTCAATATCCCAAAAATGGTAACTAAAATCATTAACTCCATATCCAATAAAAGTACATTTCTTGGATTTTTCCTATAGCTTGGTTCTATTTTATTTATCAATATAGATAAATATTTCACAACCAAAAGTATTTAAAAATGAATAATATACCCTTTACCTATCCATTCTTCCTTTGGAATGCCACCATCTAAAGGACTTAAAGGCCCTTTGTTTATTAAGTAAACAATACTATCCATAGTATCTACCAAAAATTGTAAGGGCAACCCTGTATTCAATCTTATGCTCCTTACACACTCCATGATTGTCATGTTCATCTTTTTTGACACACCATTTTGTTGTGGTGTTCTTCGAACCATGTTCTCTCTATGAATCCCATGGGATGAACAATAATTATCAAAATTCTTGATGCAGTATTCACCTCTATTATTTGATCTGACCCACTAACTTATTTCCTATTTTATTCTCAACCAAAGTTGTCTATTTTCTAAAAGTATCAAAAACATTAGATTTAATTCATATGCAATAAACCCAAATTTTTTCTAGTTTCATCATCGATTAAAGTAACATAATAAGAAGAGCCACCAAGGGATGATACCTGAGCTGATCCCCATACATCTGTATGCATAAGCTCTAACTTTTCATCCTTCTTTGTCATCCCAACTTTGATAAATATAACTCTTTTCTATTTTCCATACATACAATGCTTAGAAAAATCCAAATCCACCTTTAAATCTGGGAAGAAACTCTTTGAGTGGAGAACATACATTCCCTTCTCACTCACGTGCCCAAGTCTGTGGTACCATAATTTTGTATCCATTTCTGTAGAAGCTAAATAAATAGAAGAGTCAACATCACCATTAGATAACTACAATGTGCCTACCTTCTCTCTTTTTTTTATTACTAGTGATCCTTTAGTGACATTGAAATCTAGAATAAATTGCATTAACTGAATTATCTAAATTACTAAAAACACTACATGAGGTGCTTATTTATATAATATTAAAAGAGATTAGATCTCCTAATCTATAAGAAATTATAACTAAGCATGCCTAGAAAATACCTCAAATAACTAACTTATGTCAATCAAAGGTTAATAACACATTAAAACAATTATTATAATATAGCTAGGATTAATTAATTATTCTAATATTCCTCCCTTGATTGATCATATCTTGAAGAGAAGATGAGAGAGAATTCCTAAATGCCTCAAACTTA
>JARHVA010000806.1:3522500-3552500 GCA_037957365.1 Torreya grandis | reverse complement strand
GAATGGGTCAAGCTTATCAAGAAATAATCCTTCTCAGAATGTTTACTTTGGTTGCATCTGTGGAGACAATCCTGATTTTAGAATGAGGTTTGCAGTACTTTCTAACTTACGTATAGTTTAGTTCTTTTATTGATTTTATGTTTCTCATTACAAATTTTTTTGTTTCACAGAAGAAATCCAAAAGGCTGCAAATCGAGTGCACCTCATATTCCTCGAGATATGTTCTTGATCAACAGGGTAATGCTGATGTGAAGCCTATGATCATGATCATGGAAAAAGAAGAGATTCATCCTGACCAGCAGATGCTCATTTTTTATGTCAAACAACTTGAGTTAGCATGTAATGAAAGACAAATTAATAAAATCAGATATCTCATATTGTGGATGTTTCATTAGCTTTGGTAAGATTTCACCACATAAATCTGATGTTTGGTTTCATGCATGTTTAATCTTCTATATAAATTATCTTTAATCTTGCAAATTTCTATTCTATTACTAATTATCTGTTGCAGAAAAGTGTCTAATTTCTTAATATTCATTAGATTTTTATTTAACTTTTTCTCTCTTCGTACAGTGCACTTTTACCATGGCTCGTGCATTTATTGGGCGCACACAAAAAGACTTAGTACAATGGAAATTCGCATCAATTTTTGGAAGGACTTTTCCACAGGGGGATTTCTCCAAGGCATAAAGAACACTTATTGATTTACACTGCCATGCAAAATATCAACGCATTGGTGGATTGTAATTGAAAAATGTTTCTCGCCATCGGTATATACTCTGCTATCAAATGATACTAAATTTTGAAGTAAGGCTACGGTCACTTACTATGACCTTAGGCATTCAAACAAATAGTTTGCTAATATGAATCATGTATGCCGTCGTTGGTGACTGTGCTCAAGATGCTTAATATGGCAATTAGGGAATTGTGAAACTTTAGTTCACTTAATGTAGGTCACTTTATAAATATTCTGTGTAAGGATAATGGGTACTTTACATTCTATGATTCAGCCCATTTATGGGTCTGAAACCTGGTGCTTTGTGATTCGTGTATTAGTTAAGGGCTTAATATTGGGCCACATAATTTATAAGTTTCTGATTGGAATTTATTAAAAATTATAAAATCTTGTCTCTAAAGATGCATAATCTAAGCTTGTCCATGAGCATGCTTATCAATATATGGATGTAAGAATAGAATGGCCATACACAATACATTTATTTGGAAGCATGGAAAAATAAGAATATATAAAAACGTATATATGAATCACAAAGAAGCTAAACTATATACCATTACATATTGCAATTCAACTTTATAAATAAAGTAGTCAAATATTACATTTTTTTTTTTTTTTTTCAGTAATCCTAGATTCGATATCCTTAAACTGTGACCTTCAACTTTTGATTTCACACTACTTCCATATTATTTCAGTGGTGCGGTTTGTTGACAATTAACACAGGGCACTTGCTATAGCATTTGCAATACTCAATCACACTTCTTGCAACAGTGCTACAACATACATAATCAATGGCATATGAGGCAGGTTTTTTTTTTTTTTTTTAAATATGTACCATTTTTTTTAAAATATAATAATTATATATATCCTAAATGGTAAATTCACATAAAATTTTGAATGGAGATATTTTACAATTGAGTAGTAAATGTGCAGCTGAATAAATATAGTAATGATTAAATTAAAAAAATTAAATTAATAATATATAAAATAAATGTTTGAAGTATAAATGTTTGATTTTATTATATTATAAAAATCAACAGTAAATATCCTCACTAAAAGTAATAATTTATATGTATATGTTGGATTGGATTATGATAAACTTGTAAAACTGGTTGTAACATTGTTTATTTTTTTAATTAGTTCTTAAAAAAAATCTAAATTCATTATTAAATATTAATAATATACAAAATAAACATTCAACATTAAATATGGAATCTTATTATAATATGAAAATCAATAATAAATGAGTAGAATAGAATTATACCATTAGTATAATATGAAAATCAATAATAAATGAGTAGAATAGAATTATACCATGTGCACATTTGTAGAGATATAAAAGACAAATTATATTAGTTATATTGGACTAAATCGTCACAATCTTAGAATACTAAAATATATTTTCTTATTCGTTGATTTGATTAAATAAATCTAAATATTAATGTAGAGTTTGTCTTAGTAAACTTCAAGAAACTTTTGTTTTATTCCGGTTGACTGAAATTGTATCATATAAATACGAGGAAAGCATTTTAAAAAAAATATATGCAATCTATTGAAAATAAGAGTGTTTACAGTTGGTGAAGAGTGTACAAGTTGAGCATTCATATGTGTAGATGATTGTTTCAATTAAGATGTGTAGCAACTATTTTAACTGGTTTATTGGATTTGTTCATGCTTTATTTTAGACTTCTTGCATTCATTGTTTGCAATAACTCCAGAGTGAAATATATTTTATATTTAGAACTAATTAAATAGATCAATGGATTCCATGATTGTCCTTAGAATCTGCCCTAGTGGTTATAAGTTTGTATAATTTATCTTAGTGTCAAGCAACTTGCTTAATTGAAAAGACAACCCTCTCTTTTTTTCCCTGCCCTTATCTCTTTTTTGTGTTCTTAATGGTATCATGCCCTAGTTTAAGATGTGATAGGAATTGTAATGAAGCAAAGTAATTAATGGTTTTGTCAAATGAATTAAACATGCAATAAGAATTATATGTTCTTTCAGTAAGAGAATAGTAATACTTATATAAGTGAATCTATGGTGGTAGTTGATTTTGATTTTAGAGTAAGATTAGTTAAGTTACTCAGTCCTTGGATTGAGCCAACATCAATCCTAAAATTAACGAGGGGACATGTTGTCTAATGTGTTATCCCCCGCTATGCTCTCTGATGTATTTAATCTCATGAGTGTTTTTGGTCTAGGATCTTGGGGTGAAGAATAGGATGATGAGGGTTAATGAGGGAGTGATTAGGGATGGTGATGGATGATAAGAGGTGATGAGGGAGTGATTATGATTATGAGGGATTATGATAAATGATTATAGTTGATGAGGAAATAATTAGGGACTATGAGGGCCAATGAGGAGTGGATAAGGATGTTGAGGGATGGATAGGGATGCTATTTATTTCAAAAATTCAAAATTATGGAGCTAAAACATTTTAAAATTTTATTAGTTTACTTCTTTTTATATTTTTGTTTATTATATGTTAATTAGTTTACTTCCCCAAATATATTAACAAGAGGGCATGTGCACTTCACCATCTACAAAGTTATAGGGAAAATTTCTATCTTTTTTCTCTCTTCAATATTTGAATAGAAAATTTAAAAAAATTATTTGTTAATATAAAAAAATACCATTTTTATCGCATTATTATAGGTTTTTATAGGAATATAGAATGTATAGAAATAATAATGAAATAAAGACAAAATTAAAATTCATAAATAAAATAGATTAGAGACATAGATTTAACATGGTTCATCCAATATGGGCTATGTCCACATAGAAACTGTCAGTCCTTATTATTTAATCTAAAAAATGAAAGAAAAAACCTACAATACTTTCACTGCAATATCGTCTTTACTCTTACACTTTTTCTTCTTGATTACAATGTCCTTATATCATAGGAGGGTTACCAATTAGAGTAAAAATGTACTAAATTAATTTCTATCATTAGATCTAAAACCTAATAGTAAACGATCTAGATTAACTATGAAATTACAATATTTTATAATGCATTTTTTTCCACCCCCTAAATCCCCATGATGACCCTAGGTTGGAGTGTTACCCCCCACACCCTCCCTATAATAAATTAGGCATTAAAATAAGATTAGGCTCCACCATCAAACAATATCCCACTTGGAGACTGATTGTTGCAACTCCATCGCTACAACTCTTACTTCAAATTTTCTTTGAACTTTGATCCTCACATGTTTCTTATCTTCCTTGTTATCCTTGAAGACCTACTAAAGTTGGAAAACTCTCCATATTATCTTTAGTGACTACCTTTGTTAGCATATCTTTTGGATTCTGACTCATATGGATCTTTTCCAACTTTAGTTGACCATACTCCAAAACTGAACTAATGAAGTGATACCCAATTTTGCATATATTTGGTTCTTGAGTGGAATGCTAAGTTCTTTACTAAATGAATCACACTTTGGCTATAAATATAAAGCCTGAAATCTTCCTACTTATGCCTTAACTCTTCCATGAACTATTGCATCGATATCATCTCCTTGCTATCTTTGGTAGCTACAACATATTTTGCCTATATAATTGACAAAGCAACTATCTTCTACAATTTCGAAATCTAATTAACTGCCATGTCACTAATAGTGAATACATACCCTGTGATGCTCCTTCTACCATCTAAATATCCAAACATGTCTACATCAACATATCCTTGTAAGGTAACATCTGACCCTTTATAGCATAAATGTCTATCAGTGGTCCCTCTTAAGTACCTGAGAATCCACTTGACTGCATCCCAATGCTCTTTTCCTAGATTGTTCATAAACTTATTGATAACTCCCACTGCATGAGCAATATCTAGTCTACTGCACAACTAGCATACATTAAACTTACAACTATTGAAGCATATCGCACCTTGGTCATATAATTGATTTCTTACTATGTTTTAGGAAACTAGTTCTTGTTTAATCTGAAGTGCCTCCCAAAGGTGTACTCACATGTTTTGCATTTTTCATATTGAACTTGACTAACACCTTCTTGATGTATTCTTCTTGAGATAATGTCAATTTCTTATTTTTCCTGTCTCTTGTTACTTTCATACCAAGGATTTGCTTTGCAACACCTAAATCCTTCATTGAAAATGAATATGCTAGTTTTCTTTTCATCTCATTTATATCATGCATGTTAAAACCCTTAAACAAGCATGTTATTTGCATACAATAACAAGATAATATAGATGCCATTATCTAATCTCTTAAAGTAAACACAATGGTCATAATGACATCTACTATAACCTTTTTCTATCATAAAATGTCAAATTTTAAATACCATTTTATTGAAGCTTGTTCTAGGCCATAGAAACTCTTCTTCAACCTACACACCATTTTATCCTTATCTTTGACTTTGTATCCTTATGCTGCTCCATATATATTTCCTCATCCAAATCATCATGAAAGAATACAGTCTTCACATCTAACTATTCAAGGTGCAAATTTTCTACTACTACCAAACTTAAAATAGTTCATATAGAAGTCATTTTAACTACTGGAGAAAATATTTTGTCAAAGTCAATACCTTTCTTTTATGCAAACCCCTTTACAAAAAGTCTTCCCTTGTACCTCTTTTTGCCTCCATCTTCTTCCTTCAACCTACAAACCCATTTATTCTACAATTCTCTTTTACCTACAAGCAACTGAACCAAATCCCAAGTTTGGTTATGTACCAAGGATTCCATCTCCTCTTTCATTCCTTGCTCCTACTTCTTTCTAGTTTCTACTTGCATTACTTCTTCATAACTTTCTAGCTCACCACCATCAGTCAATAATAAATAATAAAGTGAAGGAGAGTAACATTCAGGGAGTCTACTTGCTCTATTAGATATTCTAACTACACTTCTAGGAGTTTGAGGTACTTGTTGTAGTTGCACATTCTAATTTTTTATCACTTTTAGAATTTTATTTCTTGTAATTTCATCAATTACTGCATATTTTGTATTTGACTTTTCCTTTTTCTTTTTCTGTAACTAATCTTTATACATGACCTTTTCATTAAAGATCACAACTCTAATTCTAATGATTTTATGATTTTCAATATCCCATAAATGGTAACTAAAATCATTAACTCCATATTCAATAAAAGTACATTTCTTAGATTTTGCCTCTAGCTTGGTTCTATTTTCTTTATCAATATAGACAAATATTTCACAACCAAAAGTATTTAAAAAGGAAAGGAATAATCTACCTTTTACCTATCCATTCTTCCTTTGGAATGCCACCATCTAAAGGACTTAAAGGCCACTTTTTTATTACGTAAATAATAGTATCCACAATATCTACAAAATTTGTAAGGGCAACCCTATATGCAATCTCTTACTCCTTGCACACTCCATTATTGTCCTATTCATCCTTTCTAACACACAATTTTGTTGTGGTATTCTTGGAACTATTTTCTCTCTACAAATCCAATGGGATGAATAGTAATTATCAAAATTCTTGCTATATTATTCACCTCCATTAGTTGATTTTTTAGTATCAAAAACATCAAAGTATCAAAATTCTTGCTACTACTTTCTATTTTTTAAAGTATCAAAAACATCAAATTTATTTTGTATGCAATAAACCCAAGTTTTTCTAGTTGCATCATTGATAAAAGTAACATAATAAGAAGAGCCACCAAGGGATGATACCTGAGCCAATCCCCATGCATATGTATGCATAAGCTCTAACATTTCATCATTCTTTATCCTCCCAACTCTAATAAATCTGATTTTCTTCTTTTCATACACACAATGCTTATAAAAATCCAAATCCACCTTTAAATTTGGCAACAAACTCTTTGAGTGGATACCTTACATCCCCTTCTCACTCATATGCCCAAGTCTATGGTGCCATAATTTTGTATCTATTTCTGTAGAAGCCAAATAAATAGAAGAGTGAACATCACCATTAGATAAATACAATGTACCTACCTTCTCTCCTTTTTCTATTATTAGTGATCCTTTAGTGACTTGAAAATATAGAATAAATTGCATTAACTAAATTATTTGAATTAATAAAAACACTACAAGAGGTTCTTATTTATAAAATACTAAACGAGATTAGATCTCCTAATCTATAAGAGATTACAACTAATCACGTCTATAAAATACTTCAAATAACTAACCTATATTAATCAAAGGTTAATAACACCTTGAAGCAATTATTACAATATAGCTAGGATTAATTAATTATTCTATTATTCCCCCCTTAATTTATCATATCTTGAAGAAAAGAGGAGAGAGAATTCCTAAATGCCTCAAACTTATCACGTGCAAGTGACTTCATGAAGATAACTACACACTAATCTTAAGTGGGGCTATACTAGAGCTGTATGTTGTGCTACCAAAAATGTTCACATATGAAATGAATTTGAACCTCTGTGTGTTTATTTATATCATGAAATAATATATTATGAAAAAGATGTAGAATGCTCTGATTGTCATAATTCAGAACTATACGTTGAGTCTGTGAAACTCCAAGTCCTAAAATATTGTGACATGTCCATATCACTTCACAAATATCTCTTGCTACAATATGATATTTTACCTCTATGGAAGATCTAGAAAAATAATTTTTCTTCATACTTTTTCATAAAATTAGACCAGATCCTAGAAAGAACACAAATCTAGAAGTAGATTTCCTATCATCAATAGAAGTTGCATGATCTACATCCATTTATCTTGTCAATAATTACTTATCATTCTTATTGTCCTCTAGGCCCAATTGTACCTCTAATTTATCTCAATACCTACTTTTCCACTTTCTAATGTGTTACCTTTGGTTCCTGCATGAACTCAGAAAGATAGTTGACAACATAACTAATATATGGTCTAGTATATGTCAATTAAATGAGATTCCCAACAAACTATTGATAAAGAGTTGCATTTAATTCTAGTGATGTATCTATATGAGACAAATGAAGTCTTGTCTCCATAGGTGTTGCAATAGGCTTGCAGTCCATCATCCTAAATTTCTTGAACAATGTCTTGGTATACTTTATCTATGAAACAAAAAATGTAATGTTCCTTCTGTCATACTTCCAAACCAAGATAATAGTGTAGTATCCCACGATATATCATGTCGAACAATCACTTGAGATCATTCTTAGTTGCATCAATCATCTTCACTGTGCTACCAATGATTACTAAATCATCAACATAAATAATCACTATAACAACCTCCCCCCCATGCTCTTTAAGGTAGAGGTTAGGATCATATGGACTCCTTTTTAATCCATTTTATACAATATGCTCATCAATCTTGATGTACCAGGCTTAGGGAGCCTATTTTAACCCATAGATAGACTTGATAAGCCTACACACTTTTTAATCCTGATTAGGTGCCACAAATCCTTCAAGTTGAGTCATGTAAAATTCTTCTTTCAAATATATATTAATAAAGGATCTTTTTACATTCATTTGATGTAATTTCCATCCAAACTATGTAGCCATAGCAAAAACCATTCTGATTTAGCTATTGGAGCAAAAGTCTCCTCATAGTCAATGCTTTCTTTATGAGTATACCCTTTTGAAACAAGCCTTGCATTGTAATTATCAATACTACCATCTACATTGTACTTGGTCTTAAAGACCCATTTGCATCCAATAGGATTTTTCCCTAGTGGAAGATCAATAAGCTACCAAATGTTATTCTTTATCAATGACTAATATTATGTATTCATGGCATCTTTCCAAGGTCTAGACTGTAGGGCTTTTGTTACTATAGAGGGCTCATATGTTTCTTGCACAATAATCATAAGGGCCATATTGACCTCTTATTGAGCCATGCTTTAAGTCTTTGGTCTTCAAATGGATGTATTTGGTACTCCATTTTATTTATCATCTTGTATAGTACTTATATACCACTTGGGTATATGTTGAACTATAGGTGGTGGTGTTAAAGGTCATATTTGACTATCTTCCTATTCACTTTCACCATCACTATCTAAAAATATTACAGTACTTTTGCTTGTATCATTTGCCTATGTAGAAGGTGGATTGATTCAACTCTTTTCATCAAACACTACATCTCTACTAATTAGTACTTTCTTTCTTTCTAGATCAATGAGCCTATATGCCTTTCATTGTGCACTGTAGCCCACAAAAATACATTCATTTTTTTTCTTATCCAACTTCTTTATTTTATTCTTAGGAACATGCATATATTCATTTCAACTAAAAACTCAAAGGTGAGTTACCTTTGGTTTATTCCCTATCGATTCATGTGGTGTAACTCCATCAAGAGCTTTGGTGGGTGACTTGTTCAACAAGTAGACGGCAGTGTTGTAAGTTTGTACCCAATATATATTAAGTAATTTTGCATCCTCAACCATGCTATGAAATATTTATATGATGAATTTGTTATGCTATTATGCAACTCCATTATGTTGAGGTAAATATGGAGCTATCAATTGATGATTTATTCCATTCACACTGCGATAAAATGATAATTCTTTACTAGTGTATTCCCTCCCATGATCTGAGTGGACGGTCTTGATTTTCCTATTGGTTTCATTTTCAATTGTGGCCTTGAATTATTTGAAGACTTAGAAATCTTGATCCTTAGTATTCAATAAATATACCCACATTTTTTGTGACTAATAATCAACAAAAATCTAAAAGTATTTGTACCATTTGAAACTGGGAGTAAAATGTCTGCTAAGATCAATTTGCAACAAGTCCAATTACCAAGTGACTGATACTCAGTCTTTCCAAAAGGATCTCTTCTTTATCTTCCTACTAAGCAACTAGTACATATATCATAATATTGCTTGAGTTTGGGAAGACCACGAACCATATCTTGTTTACTCAATTGAACCAAATATCCATAACTCAAGTGACCATATCTTTTATGCCATAAATTTCCTAGTTATATATCTTTAACCAAAAGTGCTTGATGATCATTTTGAATAAAATCAAGATGAAACATTTTTCCAATGTTGAAAGCTTTTTAAATCACTTTGAAATGCCTAGACTTGTATTTGATATGGAAAAAATTTTGACCATTTTGATTATCAAATTCAAACATAAGGTTTTGGTCAAGTAGATAATTAATAGATAACAAATTTCTTGTAAGACTTGGAACATATAAAACATTTAAAATGTTGCAATTTATATTTCCAAGTTGAAGTTTGATGTCACCACTATCACCAAGTGATGTATTTCCCTTTTATTCTAATTTTGTCAAAGTAGAAAACCAATCTTTTCTTCCTATCATGTGTCTAGTTGTTCCTAAATAAACATACCAAACTACACTTGGATGATGGGTAGAGTCATGTGATTGAGTAGCTAAACCATATTCTTCATTAGAAGAATCATTGTCTTCAACAACATTACCATGTTGTTTAGGCTTGGAATTTATTTGTTTCCACCTATTTTATTATTGTCGTTGATTTTTTTAGTTTGTGTTGACTTGTTGAAAGATTACTTCTTGTTTGATGATCCCTATTGAAATGTGTTGTACCAAAAATGTTTCAATTCATGTCTTTGTTTTCCATAAATTTGACATGCTTTAAGAGAATGTGAATTTTTTCTATGTTGGTTATGTTGATTATTCTATTTTGAAGATTGATTTTGACCCTTCATGGGTTTCTTCCCCTTCTGATTCAATGCGAGTACATGCTTGTCATATGCTTCCTCTAAATTATGAATAGCTTCCTCTTGTTATAATAAATTCACCAATGCCTTAAAGATTGGTTTTTATCCTGTGACATTCAATGTGGTCACAAATATCCTATATGTAGGGGGTAGTGCTCTAAGGACTATAGGGACCAAAGAGTCATCTGTCACTAGTTCACCCAAATACTGAAGTGAATCCTACAAATTTGTAACTTTTCTACTTTTTCCTCTAATTTGAGCTTAAGAGTGTGCAATTGGTTCTGAAGATGTAAGATTTGCTTTTGATTCTTAGCCTCATAAATAGTTTTAATTTTATCCCATGCATATTTTGCAATTATATCACTACAAATAAAAGGTTGTACCTCATCTAAAACACCAAAAATGATTATCAACATAGCCTTCTTATTAGCCTTTTCATATTTCTATTATTGATCAACATCTATTGCATGTCTGACCCATGTGCCTTTAACTATTGACCAAATATATTCAAACTCTAGATGTGTTTTTAATTTTTTTCCATGTTGCATAATTATCACCACAAAGCAATTATGTGTTTGAGAGCATAAAATGTGGTCCCAAACTAGACATTTTGCAAGTTTGGATTGACAATGAAATACAAGTGTGTTTAAGTATAAAAATGAAATTTGAACTTACAAAATGTAAGGAAAATGCACAAATGTATACAAAAATATGAAAAATTATGCACTATCACACAATGGACATTGGACTCTACTGAAAATGCTTCCAAACAAGCAATGGAAAATTAGACATCGATTTCAATCAAAAATGCATCTGAGGAGCAAATGAGGCTAGAATTTTTAATTTTAAATTTTTAAAATTTAATGACTCCAATAGATATATAATCTAAAAATATTCACTTTTTAAAAAGACAACATGCAAATTGGAGTTATCAGTCAAAAGTTATGGCATCTTAAATGTCTAAAATGCATGATCTAGTCAATGAAATTGGCAAGAAACTAAAATTTTTAAAAATATGGGTCATCAAAATGTAAAAAATATCCTTACCAATGCATATATCTTGAAAAAATATCTAAGTTGAAGAAAAATCACCTTTTAAGGCTTTACATATCAAAAGTAATGAACCTTGAAAGAAAAGGTCTTTAAATATGGCTCATAGTGGTGAATGACAAGCCCTCAGGGGATAAAAAATGCCCAACAAGTGGTCATATGGCATGAATAGAGGATAAAAATTATTTTGGTGTGATGGTGGTGCTGATGTTAGAGGTGGTGGATCTAGATTGTGCTCAACCCAAAAATTTGACCTTACACCAAATGAAAACTTCTAAATTACACTCTACCTTCAAACTTTCACCACGGGTGCCTCAGTGCTCCATTTTCATAAAATGAATGCTTTTCAGAAATATATCGACAAGAGGAATATGGTGATATAATATTATATCTATTATTCTACAAAAAAAATTAAAAAAAACTACCATTTCTCTTGTTGTTCCTCACTTGTTCTACAAAATAGAAACTTAAAATAATCATAAAAAATCACTAGAAGCTCCAAAAATTCTGATTTTTTTTTAAATTAATAATTTTATGAGTATAATTTAGAAGAATTACAAGATCATTTCCATATATTTGATATTTTTTAGATCTAACTACACAATCATCTGAAAAACCTCATATTTATTCCTCCACAAATTTAGAATTAGATCTTGATTAGAACTAATAAAAACTAATTAAAAGCTCTCAAATATGATCTCAAATATGAAATTTAGCCCAAAATATAATTTAAATATGGCTAAAATTTATCAAAACAAAAAAAAATTCCTGCTTTGATAAGTATTCTCCTTCCACAAAATTGACCAAAATTTTGGTAGCATTTCAGCTTGGGATGGTTAAAGTTGGAGCAAAATGACGCATCCAAGGATCACACAAATATTGCTCTCAATCTCCACCAAATATCTAATGCTTTAAAAAGACTTCTTAAAAATTTCCTACTTTGGTACCAAATGAAATCTAGAATAAATTGCATTAACTGAATTATTTCAATTAATAAAAATACTACAAGAGGTGCTCATTCATACAATACTAAAAGAGCTTAGATCTCCTAATCTGTAGGAGATTAAAACTAATCACACCTATAAAATACCTTAAATAACTAACTTATGTTAATCAAAGGTTAATAACACCTTGATACATTTATTACAAATAGCTAGGATTAATTACTTATTCTAATAGACCTTCCATAAATTTTCTATGAATGTAACTATGCAGCCCTCACTTCCTATCTTCCCTACTAAAATTAGATTTCTTTTCAAATTAGGAACATGCCTCACCTCTTTCAAAAAACATTTTATTCCATTCTATAATTTTATATGTATCTTATCCTTTTCTACAATTTTATAGGGTTCACCATGACCCAAATAACCCTGCCCAAAATCACCTTGAACATAGTCTTGAAAATATTTCTTATGGGGTGTAGCATGAAATGAAGCTCCTACATCTAACACCTAATAATTATTAATATTATCTAAATAAAGTATTAAATTATCTTGTAACACATCACCTAATGCATTTGCTTCCTAGTTTTTATTTTGTTGTATATCTCTTTGTTTTCCGTTTTGAAACCAAAAATGTTTCTTCAAGGGTCTTTTCTTCCAAAAAATATAGCACACAAATATTATTTTATATTTAGATATTCCCTTCTTATACTTCCCATGACTCCCTAGGCCCTTTTCCCTATCTTTTTTGTCTTCCCCTATTCTTCATAGTCAAATCATTACCTGATGTCTCACATGTGATTTTCTATCATATTTCTTCATTAAGGATAACACTAGTAACATCATCAAACTTTAAAGTGTTTGAGCCAAAAATATAATTGCTCATAGCCATGACTAAGCCATTCTAACTTCTGATAATGAGCACAAAATTAAAAGATCCCTAACCTCATCATCAAAATTTACTCCTACAAAGCTTAACTAATGTGTGACTATGTTAAATTCATTTAAATGGTCAGCAATAGATCCACTTTCTGACATTTTTAGATTAAGTAAATGCTTAATAATAAACACCTTGTTGGAGGCTAAGTTTTTTTCATAAACTCTATCTCATGCCTTTATCACATCTATTGTTATAATGTTTTTTGGAATATTGAATGCCACTGATGCTACCAGGTATAATCATATTGTTCCTAATGGCTTTTTTGTCAAGAACCTCCCAGTCTTCATCTTCCATAGTCATCGACGTCTTTTCTATTCAACCCAATGGTCAAAAAAGATCCTTTTGATATAGATAGTCCTCCATTTGCATCTTTCATAAATGGTAGTTTTGGCCATTGAACTTCTCAACCTTAAACTTGCCTTCTTCCACCATTACTCCCACTTGAACTAGGAAACCTCTTTTCTTGTGATTTTATTTGTCAAATAAACCTTTATATCTAATACCAATTGTTAGTGATATAGAATGTAGAGTAATAATAGTAAAATAAATATAGAATTAAAATTTAGAAAACACAATAGAATACAGACACAAATTTAATGTGGTTCACTTAATATGGACTACGTCCACACAAAAAATGTCAGTCCTTATTATTTAGTCTGACAAATAAAGGGAAAAACTTGTAATACATCCACTGTAATATCCACTTCATTCTCACACTTTTTTGCTAATTAAAATACCCTCATATCAAATAAGGGTCACTAATTAAAGTAAAAATATGCTAATGTAATTTCTATCATTAGATCTAAAACCTAATAGTAAATGGTCTAGATTAACTACAAAATAACAATATTTTAAAATATATTTTTCACAAAATTTTACTTTGGGGGCACTACCCCCAAAACCCTACTAGGTGGGGCTCCAAAATAGGTCACTCCCCATGGTGACCCTAGTGGGTGGGCCTTGCTCCCCACACCCACCTATTAGGAATTGGGCATTAAAATAAGATTAGACTCCACCATCCAACAGGTTTCTTACACTAAGAAATCTCATACATTCAACATTTGAATTCAAAGACAAAGTGTGTATACACACTCCACTTCACATCTACTTTACTTTATTAATTTCACTTTGTGTATCAGTAGACTAAAATGGGGGAAAATATTGATAAATAAAATTAATTTTTAGTGCTTGACAAAATATAAATTTGGTATCCTTACCCTTACATGGTCTATTTACCATTTTACAAACTTATAAATTATATAGAGCCTTCCATGTCTTGTAAAAATTTAAAATATCATATAGACATCCTTATCTCACTTACACTCATCCCAAAAAGTTCCTACTAGACTTGTCCCAATAGTATCTGGTCTTCTAAGACTAATATGCACTAGTCAAATAGGGGTACACTGTGTCTTTGTCCCTTAGTGTGGCCTTATCTATCACACTCCAACAATTATGTTTTTTAACTGAGACATTTAATAATGAATCTCTCATGCATATTTTCATGTCAGTTAGTAAGATTATTATAAATATTATCCTACACCATCATATCAACTCATTCTACCCCTATTAGATTTCTCAAATAAAATCACTTCACATCAAGCAAAAGAGAACTATTACACTATGTAGCATTCTTACAATCAATGTCCAACTCATAGTATTTTTAATTTTAGTTCAAGGTAATTCATTGTCAAGCATTTCAATCAATATTCTTGATATAGTCATTTTATTTACATCATCACGAATCACAAAATCACTCTAGGAAGTAGAACTAAATCATCTTAGTTTCATCAGCATGTATCACACATTCAATAAAATAAATTATCCTTTGGTCTTGGATAATATTTAACAAAAAAAGATTCATTGTATTTGACTTTTATCTTAGGTATTTTTTCTCACTTTAAGGTTGAAGCATAATACTGTTTCCCACTTTTTGGTACAAAGGGGACAACAAAAAAATGAAAATGTGAATATTTATCAAATTGTATAGACACTAGTGAGTTAAATGTATAAAATGTGAAAACAATGTAAGATAATGAAATGTTGTATTTTAAGTGTAAATTATATTTATTTATTTTTTGAAAAAAATAAAAAATAGACTTTTTAATACCTAAATACATAGTGTGTATGTTTTGTGTACAAAAATTTTTATTGAGTACTTGATTTCTCATCCTCATAATTTTCTTAAAACATAATATTTTCTCAAGATTTCTTGCATAAAGGTATTAGAAACATGGACCTAGTGCAAGATTATTATTTTTTTTAATTTTTTGATAAAAAAATATTTTTTTATTAATTTTTTAATGATCAAGGTAGGGAATATAAATTCTTATGACTTATCCTTGCGATATATTTCCATTGGAACAAGGAAATTAAAGTTGAGTGCAGTGATATTTTTCAATTTTTTTTCCATAGTCTCCTTCTTTCCTAGTGCCTCAAACATATGCTACTTCATTTTATAAATAAGTATATTTCACTAAATAAAAGAAAATAAATATTATATATTATTTAAACTTATGAAACATCATATTATGAGAAAGCTCATAAAAAGACCTATTTATATGTAGATCCAGATGTTTTTATTTTATTCTTTTCATCCTAATATTTGGCATCCAAAGTGGCTATTTTAGGCCAATAGTTGCTTTTCACTTGAATGGTTGAGGATTTTATGCCACATGAGGTTAGAATGAATGGGGTTAGAACCAAGGGGATTACAACAAAGGGGGTTTGAATGAACCCCTTTTGTTCTAACCCCCTTCGTTTTACCCCTCTCAAAATAAATCATTTCATTGGCCACTTTATTTAAATTAATTAAATGCATAAATTAAATGTTTGAAACCCTTTGTTTGAACCCCATTCGTTCAAACCCCCTTTGTTATAATCCCATTCAAAAAGTACACATGGGGGTTAAAACGAAGGGGGTTAGAATGGTGTTAGAATGAATGGGGTTTATTTGAACCCATTTTTTTTTCTAGATTTGGATGGACTTGGCTGCCAAGTAAGAATCAATTATGTGCTTTAACCCTTTATGAACTTACTCATTAGAGTTAATGGATCTAAAAATATTCTCAAAATTAATCAAACTAAAAAAATATATCTCAAGGGTTGTAAACTTAAAATAAATTAAATAAAACATGGACAATGAGGGATGATGAGGGAAATATTATGGACTATGAAGGTATTTGAGGGAGTGATTAGGTATGATAAGAAACAATAATAGAGTGATTAGATTTGATGAGGGATGATGAGGGATAATAAGGGGCCATAAAAGATAGATGATTGGCATCAATGAGGGAGTGATTAGGGATATTTAGGAGAATTAAGAATGATAAGGGTAAATGAGGGAGAGATTAGGGATGATTACGACCAATGAGGGAGTGATTAGGGATGGTGATAAATAATAAGGTCTAGTGGGGGAGTTACTAGCGAGGATGAGGGATGATGAATACCAATGACAATGTGATTAGGGATGATGAGGGTTGATGATGGAGTGTTTGAGGATGACGATGGTTTAATAAGGTATAAATTTTGAGCCAATTGAGAATTTTGAAATTAGTTTTGAATATATAATCTAAATTGAGGCTCAATTAGACCAATTATATCCCTAATTGAACCCATCAAATAATTAGTTGAGTTCGGTATGCAATTTAGGCCAATCAATCCATGTGAAATTGACTGTGACTATATAAGTGGTTTGGGTTTTAATTGACCCCAACAATGTCTTCAAATGAATCAGTTAATTGATTTGTTAAAATAGGTACAGTCAAGTATATAACATTTTAATGTGCATGTTGTTTGATCTATGGGAATGTTATGTTCCCAAAACCACTATCCATCTATAGTAAAAAGGCTCCTATGCTAAGGTAAATGGGCTTACTATGTGTGTCTTTTATATACATTACACTATGTTGGGGGCCAAATCCGTGAGACATAATTATTGTTTAAGGCCTTCATATTGATGGATGAAACCACCTTACATCATGGAGCTGGTAAAACAAATGACCACTTAGCCAATAACTATAACATATCCTATCTCACTATAACATTGACTTTTTCTATATATTAGGTGATGATATCTTAGTCATAAGACCATAACAAAGATAATATCATCCATGATATATTATGAGATGCTAAATTGATGTAACTTATCCTATTCATCCATCAATAGTATCAAATCCTTCAACTCAAAAAGAAGTTGACAAATATATTAAATTCACTGATACATTGATCACATTCAATAATAAGTGAAAATAATTTTAATATAGGAAAATGTGAAATACAATCAATACTAGAGTAAGCATCAAACACTGCATACCTTCTATGTTGGATATCAAGTCTAGTTACACCTAAGAAAGAAAGATTAACAGGACCTTCCCATAAGATTTTTCCACTTTGGTATAGGTTTTACACTATCACCAATGAGGTAGGATATAACACTTTCAATAATACAGCTTTAGAATAATAAATAAATGTGTTCATCTCCATAAGATGAAGGGTTATTCATACATAATGTACAACAACATTACAGATTCACTTGCCAAGAATGGTTCAAACTTATCAAGAAAGAATCATTGTCAGGATGTTTACTTTGGTTATTTATGGAGATAATCCTAGTTTTATAATGAGGATTGTAGTACAAGGACTATTTTAACTAATATGGACTTATCAACAGTCCAATTTTTTTAAAACTATCAGAAATCAATTAGAATATATCAAGATTAAATTGGATTTTATCAAGATTAAGTTTGACTTATTACAAATAAATCACATCTATATAATGTATTTGTAATAAGTCCAAATTATTTAAAATGATCATAAATAACTAGTAGTTTAAAACTAGCATAAATAAATTTGACTTCATTAAGAATTACTTAGACTTATTACAAATAAATCACATCTATCTAATGTATTTATAATAAGACCAAATTATTTGAAATAATAAAAAATAGTTAAAAATGAGTTGAACTTATTACATATAAATCACATCTTTCTAAATGTGTAAAATAGTCAGAAGGCATGTGGTATCTCTAATATCTTCAATCAATTTTATATGGCTATTCAAACTAGTTCATAGATTATGCATTTACAGATAATAATCTTGGGTAGTTTATTTATTAAATAAAAATAATTTATACATCAATTGGAAACTCTAGCTATATGTTATTTAAATCACTTGGGATGACTAGGATGACACATGTTAGTAGTTGATTGGATCATGAACTATTTATTTAATCTAAATCAGGTGACATCCTTTTGATTGTCAAAGTTTATTTTGTATTTGTGTACATGGTACCTATCGATCATGGATGTTCAAGTATTGTGCACCTCCTCAATGTTCTATTATTGTATTATTAATATAATCTCCCATATAGTCAAGTTACCAAGATTATGATGTGTGTCGTAATATTAGGTGCTCATGTTATTGGGGACTTTTGTTTGGACTAGTGATCCTTCCACACAACTAAGTCATTGAGGTTGTGTCATGTGGCATAATCTCAAGTTTTTGGTCAAAGTTTAATTTTAAAAAATAAAAATTTGAAGACCATTTGTTGATATACAAATGCTAAATAATAAATCTTGACATGCAAGTGGGACATTATGAGGCATAAACCCCAAAGAACTTTTTGTAAACATGAGAATGCCAAAGTGTAATTTGTAATGCACAAAATCTAAAGTGTAAATTTTGATGTGCAAATTGGGAAGACCATTTTCTGAAAACCATTTTGAAGGATGAAAAATGTGAATTTTATTTTAAAAAACTAAAAATTTGAAGAGGTTTTCATGATTCATAAAATACAATCTGGCTATTTGAAATACACAAAAGTTGACCATTTTGAAACACAAAAATGAGAAGCAAACATTCCAACAATCAAATGCCATTAAATAGATGCACAGTTATCAAAATACTAAATTATCATAGTGTAAAATATAAAACACAAATGCCGAAGTGTATTTTCCAAGACCCAAAATATGAAATGCCACTAGAAATAAATATAAATAAATAAAACAATATACATTCCCAAAAAATAGAGTAAATTTTGAAAAAAAAGCAATTCATATTTCTCATTCCAAAATTAAGGAAACACCATTTCAAATTTTTTAATGTCACAAAATAAAACAATAGTTCCCAATCCTTTATCACTATTTTTGAAAGTGCCTAGTGGGAAGATGCATTCAAATAATCTATTACAATGCCTTTAAATAAATCAGTGAGAACAAGTGTATAAAAAATAATCTATTATAATTTTATTTGGTTTTTAAGTGTAGATGATACTATCTATGAGTATGGATGTTAAACATGTGTTAGTTGAGTTTGGCTTCTATTTCTTGTCCAAACAACCTAAATATATTTATACTTCTTTTGCATTTTTTTCCCCTACATGAATTGGGTTGAATCAAGCTACATTGGCCCTTCATTGTATATATTTATTTGTTTGTATTATCTCAATATTTATTTTATATCTAGCAACCCATACTGTGTATTCTAATATTGTAGAATCATTGGGTCTAATAAATAACATATCTTTGAAATACACATCTTGAGTTGGATCAAATGCATTTTTTGTTCTTTAACTTCTTAGAGCAACATATGTATCTATAGATGCCACTCCAAAATCAAGGGTCCTATCTTGAGCCATTTTGCATACATATCTATGTAGAGGTATATCATGGAGAATTTTAGGCCAAAAATATCCTATACATTCAACTTCAAAAGGGAACATGTCTTCTTTCATTGTGTCATGGATGTTTGGAAGTAATAGCCTAGATCTTTCTGCTTACTATTTCTAGTCAAAACAAATTTATTGAATTGTTGTACATACTTAATCAAGTTACATTTAACTTCTTTTTCACTATTTTTATACTTATATTTGAGACTTTTGTAATAATGAAATATTTTGACATTTATATAAAAATATGGGCTGACCTTGCTTCATGTGTATAAGACAGTATTGACCTTTTGTCAAGCCTACTATTTTTTTTCTTCCCTTCAACTAGTAAATATTAACATAGTCTTTGGAATATACTACTTATTCAAACAAATATGGTGTGAAGTTTCTTTTTATTTTCACATGTCTTATAATTGTCCATCATCTCTGCCACACTACATACATCTTTCATCTTTATACATTCATATGGGTTTCTAAATGTGTTGTCGATGTCTTCATGGGTATGTCCTATAGGGATAAATCCAACCTCAACATCAAGGAAAACACCTTTATAGATAAGGAGAAATAAATATTGTAACACAAACCTGTACAAAAAAATATGATTTTGTGAATTTATAAGTGTAGTATTAGTTCCATATAAGGTTCGACATTTTTTAAATATAATTATGAATGGAAGGAAGTACATGTTCTTACTATCTCCAAAACAGTTATCTAGTTGAAGGTATAGCCTAAAAAGAAGTTTATTGAAGGTACCAACTGATTATGTTTCTTCTCTGCATTTTTTGCATTCAAAGTAGTAGTGATTGGATGAAAGTACATCATACAATGAATATTTTAAAGATCTAGATTTATATATTAAAGATCTATAAGCATCTTGCATTTTTGTTTCCATATCTTTGAATCACTTATTCAATGAGGTGATAGTAAAGTTAGACCCTCCAAGAACATATGGTAAAAAATGGCCATATCACCGTATACCATGACCATGTGTTATAATCCCTACCATTGACAACTCTACTATTTTGTCAGTAACTACTTTGATTTTTGTCATTGTCCTTGGCAAAAAAAAAAAATTGATGTTTCACCTTGTCATGAATGACATTGAGGCATTCTTTAAGGTATTTCCCTGACATTCCTTTATTTTTGTAATACATTTGTCTTGTAGAAAGTATCTAATTTGAGTGCATCATGAATTCATGATCAATATGATCTATTTAGAGAGGGACCCAAAGCATTTTTGTTGAGTCAATAAGATACATGTTTTACACATAGTGAAGTCATCAGATGTGGCAATGGTTACATCATGAAAATTATTTCTCCACATGTTATTAAATTTTGGCTAGGATATTGGCTCATAGTACATATCTAATAGTTCATTGATGTGGCACCTCATAAATTTCTGAGTGAAAGATGTTAGAAGATGTCAAAAATTTTATCATGAGTCATCTATTCTCCCTGAAATGTTAGTCATTGTAAAAAATATAAAAAATCATCCACTAGTTGGTCCAAAAAATATTTAGTTTCTATTGTCTTCTTTCATGGTTTTATCAAAATCTCCCTACATGGAATGTATTTTATTCCCTATTTTTGTGATAATTTTAAATGTAAAAAAAAAAATCTCTTCAATCCATATATTTTAAGCCAAGATTCCAAACATATCTCTGTACCCTAAAAATCAATGGTAGTTTATTTTTTATTTTTCTTAAACAAACCTAAATAAAAGGCATCCAAGACAAGTTGCCTCCTATCTGTTTTAGTGGAATCAAGAAACTTTATCCTTAAAAATTTTAGCATCTCAAATGATAATCCTGACTAGAATTTTTTTTGGTACAACATTTATTTGCATACATTGTTGTAATCGCACTATATATATATACTTTCATCAAAATCCAATTGGTTGAGTGAAGTGTTTGGCTAATTTATTTTTTGGCTCGAGTAGTTGTAGGCACAAGTTAATTTTTTTATGCCTTTCACTAGGAATGTTAGGTAAGGAGTGACTTCATTATCCACTATGTCTCAAATTTTTCCAAATTATTTCTCCTTTGGTGTCATGTATGGTAAATTGAATGCTCTACATTTAGTGTCCACTATCTTGTTGGAAGTCCATCTAATGATAGATGTTTTAGTTACCTCTATACTTCAAGTCTCACAATGTTTTATAACTTACCTGCTATAAATTCCCAATTCATTTTTTAGCATTGGGATAGGAATGGAACCAAAAATATCCCCTAGTTGTGAAAATTCAACATAACCAAAAGCAATTTTTTCATCATTTGCAAGAGTTGTACATTTGTGCAAAAAATGTATCCTTTTCCCAATTTTTTTTAATTAAGCCACGAAATGTGTTAGGATCATTGATATATCGAACAAATCAATCAAACCAATATTTTTCTTGGTACAATGGTTGTATATGTAGAACTAAACTGAAATTATTTTTTCTTTCTTCCATGTTATTGTCTATAAAAAACTTATATGTGACATGTTGCATCATTATTTTTCTCCATATAATAAAACTATTGACTACATCCCCCAAATTATCCATAAAATCTTTAGGAAATGGAAGTGATAGAGTAAGATCAAAAGTTTTAGTCACATTAACACTTACACATTTAATAGGTATTTCCTTATTGTGGCACGTGGAAGTGAAATTTATGGATTCCAGATATTCAACATCTAGACCTATAAATTTATGTATTCTTTCTTCACCAATGAACATACCATTATTTATGAGAGAAACATAGTATCCACATTAGAAATCCATTGATGTATAATTTTTCAGCCTGGACATTTGCGAAAGACATGAAAAGAGTTGTTAATTAGGTTATTTATAAAGTCATTCCAATTTATACCTATATGTAAGAGATAAAGATATATTTATACAATAACATAAGCATGAAGATATGTTAAAACCTAAAAATGTTAAAAAGGTAATGCATAAAAAAAAATTATGACATAGTTTATGGCAATCCAAAAAAATAATAGCTTTTAATATCATATACTACATACTTCAATCCTTGTTTCATACTGCATACTGTAGAATGTAATCTTGAAGTAGTTTGAAGACATCATTGAATGAATAATAATTTTGATGATAAAATTAAAAAAATGAATTTAATGACTATAGAATGTGTGTTAAAAATGCCAAATAATATAGGAAAAAAAGAAATGGATGACAGTGTTGAAAATAATATACAAAATACACATGATAACAATGGAAATATAGAGGTAGGTTTAAAGATGTTACAAATAATTTTTCTCCATCATCTAGAAAAATTGGTTTCACCAAGTATGCATTATATTTTTCAAGAAATTTAACCTGACATAAATATCTCTAGAGCACCTAAAGGTCCAATTTGCCATAGATGGAAAAAAGAGAAAAATAATCATTTATTTTTAGCATCGAATAAAATGGAACCTGGTCCACAACCATGAAAACTTGAATACTTAACAGAAGTAGAAGATATTTTGATATCATGAGTCAATCCAGTCCTTTAAGTCACATGTGCAACTATAGTTCAATATAAATATAAAGGACATAAAATCAGTTTTCCATAACAATTGAAATAAATTGTTAAGGTTTTACCACATCAAAAAAATATTTTCCCATCATTATTGTTTGAAGAAGAGATCAACACAAAACAAATTACAATTATACTGTTGATATAGAGAGTATATAGGGTAATAAAATATAAAATAGAACATTACAAGTTCTATAGAGATGTTTAGATTGATGAAAATGCACTTATCAAACTTCTACCCAATTGTGAGAAAACTATCTTTGACCAATTGAACTTTGTATATATGGAGTTTGAATCATATGTGAATGAATATGTATTTTAGGGTCCAATGATCAAAATGGATGAGGTAAATATCATCAATCACATGAATTCAATGAATTCTAAACCCCCAAATTCCATAAGAGAAATGGAATTGACCCATGCATGGGTGAATAATCTTAATATAGAACTTAGAGATCTGATGGATTGGTAAGGAATTAGTACATCCCCTATAAATGAGTATGTCATAGAAGGGTAATTAATCTAGCCTTCCCCACATTTTTTATAGATGTAATATGTGATTAGTTAGAACCAAGAATGAAACGAGTACATTTACATGATTTTTTTAAACATTTGATTTGATAAAGGGATCAATATTTTAGATGACACCTATGATTCAGATATTACATGATGAATATGATTATGAGACATCATGAAAAAAATTCAACTAAAGTTTTTGTGAAAAAGAGTCTACAAGACGTGCCAATCACCATCAATGAATTACATGAGCATATATACAATGTGTTACACTCACATCACACATAACAGAATGAAATTGAAATCTTTAAAAGGACTGATTAAGGAGAGAATTACAACTATAATAGGTCATACCAATCCATCAAGAGGTCTAAATGATTAATTAGATGTGGAGTTATTAATTTCTAAGGATGCAAGGGTGATGTTAACCTCCAACCTATGGATAGAATTAGGACTTGTACATAGATCTCTAGGATATATTCAAAGTATTATATACAAACCTAGAAGTTCCTCACCAGAGCCACCTATATATGTTATGGTGGAATTTGATAGTTATTCTGGAATGTCATTTGCAGATGAAACTCTACATATAATTCCAATTACACCAATAAAAAGGGGATGCACATGATAACTACCCTTAAGACTGGATTGGGATTATCCATACACAAATCATAAGGATTGACTCTTTATAAATAAAAAATTGATATAGGGCATACAAAAATACCAGGGTTAACATTTGTGGCCATCTTGCATGTAAAATCTCTAAAAGAACTCATAATTTGGTCTCCATTTGCATACGACAGATATGAGAAGTTAAAAATAGGAAAAAAACTTTCCAAATGGAAATCTAAGGAAGAGAGACCCATGTAATTAGAACTATAATAATGTTGCATATTTATATCACATATATTAAACTTATTTTCATATTTTGATGTATATGAAATTATTATTTTTAATTATCATTGAATGTGATATATATATTTCTTATCTGGATGAGCATGAAATGATGCATTAATTGGTATTTATTGTTAAATGTGCATGTCATACCTACAGGTGATACTAGTATAGATATATTAAATACATATCTCTAGAATACACTGAGAGATATCAATCTTGAGTTGACTATATAACCTACATCATAATGTAGGTGCCTCAAGATTGATATCTCTCATCATAATTTAGATATATGTATTTAAGATATTTATGATAGTTTATTTCTTATAAAAATTTATAATAGTGTGCATAGTTATGATTTCATTATTTTTGAATACCTCTTTTATTATTATAAGGTAATATATATGTTGCATATAATGTTAATATTATTAGTATATAAATTATACAATACTATAATTTATATAGTTGTACATTAATCATTATAAAATAGATATATCTCTTGTTGGTTGCATGGATAAAATTTTTGGGCTGAAGTACATTTAAGAATGACATGGAGATTTTTTTGATGTGTTATTAACCCATGAATAGTATTTTCATATAGGGCATATGAAGATGATTTATTTCTTTGATTTTTTCAAGGTGTTTCTTCTTTTAATTTTTAGAGATTTAATTGATAAATTTGTGTTTTAATCAAGTTTTTTTGTGTTGTGGTTATTCTTATTATGATGGAGATACAAATCTTAAAATGAGTGACTACAATTTTCATTGTTAGTTATCTAACTTTTAAGAAGTTCAGGTATGATCAATCCTGAGAAATGTATATCATCATTTCTCAAAATCAGAATATGAGCACATTTGTCATTGTAACAACAATTGCATGATAGATTACATTTGAAAATTACCCATTTGAAAACAAAATTCAATGCTCTTATTGCCTCCAATGAGCCTCAGAAAATATTATTTGTGTAATTTATTAAATTTAAATGTATAATAGGTGGATATGAAATGTAAGTTTGTTATTTTTTTTCCTTTTGCACTAAGTTTCCCCACCTCCTCACCCAAAAAAAATAATGATGTTATTTATTATCAAATGTGACTATTATGATATTGGGCAAGTGCCGATTATTGCATCAAAACATAGTAAGATCAATAATTATTTTATGATTCAAGGGAAATAAATTACATAATATGACAAACTGCTATGCTACTATTTAGATATGTAATAAATGTTACAAATTTATTTCAAACTTAAAAAATTTAGAAATATAATAAGTATGGAAAGTGTAAAAGAGAAATATAATCTTAATTGGAAAAAATGACATGCATATTATTTCTAGATTTGAGACTGACTATAAAATTGTGTTTGCTAAGTTTGGACATGAAACAAGAGCTTATAGGGTTATTGGATAATAACCATGCAACTGGATAATAGTGGGGGTGTTATTTTTTTAACAAAATAGCCTTTTGTTTAGAAAAAGGGATTGAATATTTCTAGGTTGTGTTCATGTTCACCTATTTATTCTGTGAATTACATGCAAGATTTTGATCTAATACGAAAACCACAATATAACATTTTTCTACTCAAAACCCTAGCTCAATAGACAAGAATATAAAATGCAATTACAATGTAAAAAATGATTAGTTGTTGAATTTGAGTTTGACCTCAACTCCACCTGTGTTGAGTAATGCATGTATACCAATACTTTGAAGAGGGATCAAACTCTATATAATTCTCCTATATGTTGGTGTCACCTGTGAAATCGGATCATCATGATACTAGGGTTGTATGCAATTATAAATGGGATAAAAGGGGAATTTTCTCTTAATATTAAATTAGAATTCTAGAGTTTTTCACTATGGAAGCCTCTTATGTTAAAAGTGGTTTTAAATGTGATTTTATTGTGGTATTTTTGGAATTCCTTCACATGGGTCTTGCTAAAATTATGAGACAACCTTTATACAACATTTAAATTTTGGAATATATTTGTTAATTATTTGGAGGACAACATTGGTGGGAGAGCACAATAGAAGGATGGATTATTGTCCCAATAGGGTGTTATTATTCTAAGGGTAGGATTTGATTTGATAGTGAGTTTACACTATTGAGTGGTCTAGATAGATACATTTTGATCTGATTTGGGTTTCTTGAAGAAGAGATTCATCACGTAAAAAGTGAAAGAAAAGGTCAAAAGTCCCTAGGATAGGTCATGGGTTACATGTCTCAAAAGAGTGGTCACAAGTGCACTATTCTAGCTTAAATATTAATTTATGTGTTTACATTTATGCCCCTTTTATTATATTGATGCAGTAAAGTGAAATTACTAAAAGAAAAGGAAAGATGCATACCTAAACATACCTATGAAGTGCATTTTTGGATGTATAACATAACATTGAATTGTCCTTGAAGAATGTTTTTTGGATTTATCTATTAATGTTTTTCTAATTAATTTTTGGATGAGTGTTTTAATTTGTGGACTATGACCCAAAAAACCATAAACTTTAGAACATTATTTAGAACTCAAATATTCTGAACATCATTGTTACTCACAATAATTATTGTCAAGGGTGTAGATGAAACCCATTCCAGTCCATTTCCCAAAGTAAATCAGACATTTAGAATACTATGTTGTACATTTAAATAGGTTATGTAGGCTGGCATGATGAATACTTCACTTTGGAGACTATAAATTTCACTTCCCTTGGCCCAATTGATCAGTTTACTTTTGTTTTATAAAATCATTCACTAGAGAACAATGGACATCAATAAATGAAGGTTAGGCATTAACTGCATAAGCAAAATCCCATGAAGATGGATCTCATTTATAATTTATTTTTATAATGAAGAGTTTGAAAGGAAACTTGATATTATAATTATGAGATTAGATTCCTACCCAATAAAAATCATTTTATGGATGATGTATTAAAGGAAACAAAGTGATAAGCATCTTACCTAACTTGTAGCTATTTGAAATGGGTTTGCATATGTTTTATCATTTTTTAATCCTAGTGTATTTTGTTGAGTGATGTGTAAAATACTTCTTCCTACTTGAAGGATATTGTAAGGTGTACGTCTATGGAATGATTATGTTTGAACTAGCAATCATTATCAAAATATCCTGGAATAGTTTATATGCATTTCCTTTGATGGTAACTATATTGGTTTCTTTATTTTATTAGCTAATGGCCTAGAGACATCTTAAAGATTGTCATTATGAACAATAACCCTATTTAAGTGTATTTTGGATTATTCCCTATATTACTAATTTTAGAAATAAAACCCAAAATGCAAACAACATCAAAGAAGAGGATAAAGGAATAATTAGAGACTTACAATAATACTTCTTACCATCTTTTTATCCCTGAAATCTCCTCTTCAAGATTTACAAACCTATTTGAGTGTAAAATGAGTGTATTATTAGATTTCTTGATTGAGTTTGATAATGGATTCAATGTCTTCTTGGCTTATTGATGGCTTTAGCAAGGCTATGAAAGTGCTTGAATGATGGATGCAAGTATAATTAATGCTTATGTCTCTCAAAGTTCTCAAGGTTTCCAAGTTAGTAGGTCATGGAGGTATGACTTGTAAATAAATGCCATGGGAAAGAAAATCAATGGCTCATATTTAATCTTGAGCTATTGAGATCAATGGTTGAGAAATTTCCATAGAATTTTTAATTCCTTGGAAACCTCTAGAATAGAAAATTCTAAAGGAGAATGGATAAATTGGAGAAGATTACAAAATTATCTAATTCTATAATATCCACTAGGGAGAAGGGGTCTATGAAAGGCTAATTTAGTAGGGTGGTAGATGGGTAGGTGAATAAAATAAATTTTAAATTGTCAAGTGGGATAATGGGTAGATTAGTAGGTAAGGAGGCTTAGTTTGTGGGTTAATGATGGTGATTAATTGGTTTCAAGGGTGTAGTAAAGCTCATGGGATGTAGGAGATTTTATGTAGGAACTAGGATATTAGTTAATTGACTAGGAATATGATTATTAATTGAATTAGTGTATTAAATAGAATTATTAAGCTGAGTGGATTTAGGTGCATACAAACACAATGGTGTTATTGGCCAAAGTGGGTTGATGTAGTTAAGGTAAGGGGGTAAATATAATGATTGTCTAACCTTGCATCTTATCAAATCATTTCAGTTATTAATACCTTAGGAAATATATTAGATTAAACACTTAAACACTAATAAATTATTTTTAAAAGACAAATATGAGTTTTTATTATAAAACAAGAAAGAAGGTATGTGATTTTCAAATTTAGATTGATCTTTGGGTATCTATTAACAAACCCAATCTCACAAGAAAAAAACATATTTATTATCAAAATAACAACACACCAAACATAAAAATAATTACAAAATGATATTTTCCCTCCTACTTCAAAACATACAAATTAATTCCAAATTAAATAAAATGTGTTGATTAGGTTCTGACAGATTCCACCAATGACTTTTTATTTAACGGTAAAAGTGGGTTTAGTAAATAGGGACCTTACCCTTTACAATAAAACCTACAGACATGGTCTTAAAAACTAGTTAGAACAAAAATGTCTATAGAAAAGCTACCAACACTATAACAACATATAAGAGATGAAATCCATAATAGCTATGCAAAACAAAGAAACATCTAGGGCCCTTCAAAAATAATCTCCTTTTGTGATCTAATGGTCATGTTAAGAGGTGTTAAATCTTTCTTCCGTCGATCATTCTTTTTGTTATCCATAATAATCCACTCGTCCCATCATCACGAAGGATAGGAATGGAAATTTCCAATAAAGATTTTGATTGATCCAAAGAATTACTTCTTGAATCATAAAAACACTTGACTGAGCTCTATTTTCCTTCTCTAAGGAGGAAGAAACTTATACCATTGGTTATACTTCTTTTTGAGCCAAAACCATTTCTTCTTCTCAATTTTCTTAATCACTCGTTGAATATGTGATCTCACTTTCTTTTTCCATGATATGATGCTTAGGGAGAGCCTCCTTCCACCATGAACTTCACTAATGTTATCTAGGCATCAGAGCTTCAATAAACAACCTAAAATAATAGCTTTCAACTCACTTTTGGAACTGTTATAATAGAAAATGAAAAACATATAGCTCTATAATCTCTTAACCT
>JARHVA010000806.1:3505000-3520000 GCA_037957365.1 Torreya grandis | reverse complement strand
GTAGGGTGGATGAATGGCAATATATTTAGATCTAAGTATATTTATTTTTTCTAAGTTGACAAAAAGGTTTAACACATTTCATGGAAAGAAAGCACCACTTCCCTTCCATGAAATTCACTACCTACGTTAACAAAAATAAAAAATTAAATAATTCAAATAAGGTATAAAACTTTATAAAAATATGAGGGATTAGCTTGGCTTACTTGAAGAGGGCAGAGGAGTAGAGTTATGGTGGTGAGATGCATTTAATGAGTCCATGGAAGGCATAGGGTTGAGATGAGTGGAAGGATATTTTAACCCCTGACATGGTGGAGAAAGTTCCACCTTTGAAGTAGCTAGAGGATGAGTAGTAGTGAGGTGGAGGCACATATATTCATAGATGGTGTAAAGATAAGAGGCAGTCGATAGTTGGAGGAGGAAGAGCAAGTTGAAAATGAGGAGAAAGAATAAAATCTAGAGGAAGATATGCATGAATGAATCTCTCACCCTTTAAATTCATTTCATCAAAATTATACATCACCATATGTAGCACTACCACCATCCATCACATGAATCAGAGCATCACTGCTTTTGTCATGCCCAATAAGAGTAAACTAGAAACACAAGAGTTAGCAGTTGATTTAACAGCATTAGAGTGGGGTAGAAAGATATTTGTGTGCCACTAAATAAGTAGGTAAGTAAAGGTAGAGACTAATGTCATTGGTGTGTAACAAGCAACATAAAGTCTATTTTTTTTGGTATGTCATGTGTCATGGGGCTACCCTGATGGAGCTGACCACCCATGCGGCACCACTTTCTCTCAGCTGAATCGCTCATTGTGATAGGACTCTAAAATAACTATGGAGTATGCCTTCAATTTTTACCTACAAAATAACATGCATAAACATAATGGCATTCTACTTGTATATCAAAGGATTATTAGCAAAAGAAAAATAAACAATTGCAAAGATTGAGAAATCAACTCAAACACATATGAGCATTCACACAATACAAGAACAACTAGGAGAACATTTATTTTATTAACTCTCTTTGAGATAATCTAGTCCAAAGTACAATAAATAGGTCAACTAACTAACATACATTATAACCATCGAGTCAGGCTCAGCTGATAATGCTCAAAACCACTCAAATGTTTACAGTGAAAAATTCCCTCCCAAAGTTTAATTACTCTTTGCCAAGGACAACCTAGTCCCTACTTCATGAAATCTGAGACCATCATAACTACCAACAAACACCCACATGATGTTTTATGGATACGTGCCCACTATCCAAAAAAACTAGTGATAGAGTGCACAATGCTTCACAAGGGTTTGCTCTTCAACACTTTGATAGTCTAGATTTATGTTCACTCAAATCAAATGCAAAGAAAGCTAACCATTCTCTTGATCAAGGTAGACCAACTCATGAATATGGGTATGGATATTGAATCAAAACATCCCTCATAAACTCCCCCACTTAAAATTGGTGATGACCTCGGTAAAATTGGTTATAACTGAGAAACAAACTGAATCTTTATCAACTTTAGCATGTAGACAAGCTTGTCTACACAAGCCACACCAAACAAACGTAGCTTCACAAAATCAACCCAGATCTTGCCAACCCCTAACATGGGGCAAAGGAAAATGGTTGCTAATGATCAACCTATTCAAGACTCTCCAAACCCTAAAAATACTAAGTGAACCATCAAACTTCCTCCATAATAGTATCGATACTCCAAAACAAGAGCATAAAAAGTGAAGACAACTCTTCAAGTCAACCACTTCAGTTGTAATATTAGAAACATAGCCCTTACCCAAGAAATATCCTCTAGAACCAACATGATGTGCTTATCAATTATCTTCTTGGTGACAAACAAGATGATATCTTCTTGAGAATTCAACTTGGCTATGAAGAACCCACCTCACATCAATGGAAAAAAGGGACCTATTTGCTCCACCTCAACATCCCAATAGCCAACATGCAATGCAAGATATAGTGACTCCTCATCAATTCCCACACTCTTCTACATACTCAACTAAATACCCCCTTCATCTTCCCTATCTCATTCCTTTACATAATCTTCACCATGCATGTCCACAATGAATCCAACACAATAGATCTCCAAGATGGGGAAAAACTATCACATTTCCCTTCTTAGGTAAATCCTATCTCAGCACTAAATGGATGGATCCTAACTAATTTAAGCCTTCTTACACCTCTAGAGTCTAGAGCTTAAGCTTCCAAGTCTAACTAGCTACCTTACAATTGTAGGATAAGCTGAGTCCATGAGCAAAACTAGTTTTCAAACATAGATCACCACCTTCACAATAATCAACCCAACAAGTTACATAAACCATATCGAGACCCAAGTTTCACCTAGCATTGAGCTCCCATGAACACACACATCATCTACTCACATGGTTCATTTTTCTCTTCCATCTAAATTGCAAACACCCCTGTAGCTTCGAGCAATCTCTATTATAGTGATTCCCACCACACGTATAACACTTCAAATGGAACCACCTCCCATTTGAATCTCCATCTAGTGACTTCTTCTTGCCAGCCCTAGAAGTGCTCCAAGACTTTAGATATCCCTCTAACAACTCTGGAGTAGCCTTCCTTCCCTAGTCACCAACTAGCTTCCTTGAAGACTTAATTGACCCCTTACCAATTCCTCCACCCATAGATGTGCAAAGGCCTAAGGTGCTTTTGGTAAAAAATCATCTCTAAAATCTAAGAGATGATCTACTATAGCAATTGATTCACTAACTTTGGAAACTTCATGGTGATGGAGCTCCACCTAATCCCATGACTAAAGACCATGAGTAAACTAAAATAATTTATCCACCTCTGACATGTCAGTGATTTCCAATAAAAGGCTTTGGAAAGAATCGATGTACTCTCTCATCTCACCCACTTGTTTTAGCTAACTCAACTTGATCCTAGCCAACCATGATGCATTCCAAGGTTGAAACTAATCCCTAAGGGCTTCTTTCAAATCCTTCCAAGAGTCCAACCTCTTTGTAGAACTCCTTGATATAATGCCATTACCCAATGTTCTATACCAAGCCTTTGCCATACCCATGAGGTACCTTGCTACGTCATGCACCTCATGTGCAATTGACAGTCCCCCCAAACCTCTTAAATATTACTCCATATCCCAAAATAAATTCTCCAAAAGATGGTCATCTCATGCACCATCATAACACTTTGGTTCCTTCAACTTGGGAAGCTTCAAGACTGTAGAATAATTGGACCCTAGTGCTTCCACCAAACTTAGTATCATTGATGAATATAAAGTCACTTCATCTTATAACTTAGTCTAGAACACCAAGCTCTCCTAAAACCTTATAGTAAGTTACATGATCATTTGCTCTATGATCTCCACCTTTTAATTGATCTAATTGAATATCATACCCATATAATCCTCTAACAACTATAACTTGGCACTAACTTTCTCAGGAAGGCCTTCTTCCATAGTATCAAATTTCAACTTACTCTTGTGGTGACTGCTACCACCTTCACCTTTGTCCTAAACTTACTCTCAACCTTTTTTGGCCACCTTCTCGAGCAACAACTCAGATAGATCTCCTTCTATACTGACTTAAACATGACACATTGGACTGACTTGACAGGGGAAGGCACAAAATAGTTTAACTTAGGCAAGCACAACTTGACAAGACACAAAACGTGTGCTCTAATACCAACTATCATGAGGCTAGCTCAATGGAGTTGATCGCTCATTTGAAACTACTTATTTTCACCTGAATCCCTCATTTCAATGAGACTTTGCAAGAAATATAAACTATGCTTTTAGTTTTTACCTGCATAAGAACATGCACAAAATAGTGGTATTCTAATTTTCTATCAAAGGATTAGTATTAGAATAAAAACAAACACTTGAAAAGATCATGAAATCAACTCAAACACACATGAACATTCACACAATGTAAGAAAAATTGGGAGAACATGTATTTTATTAACTCTCTTCAAGACAATCTGGTCTAAAGTATAATAAATAGGCCAACTAGCCAATATACACAACAACCATTGAGTCAAGCTTAGTCGATATTGCTCAAAACCACTCAAATGATTACAATGAACAATTCCCTCCCAAGGTTTGGTTACTCTCTACCTAGTACAACCCAACCCCTACTTCACAAAATTTGAGACCAACAGAACTGCCCACAAACACCCATATAATGTTGCATAGATACGTGCCCACTATCCATGACAACTAAGGACAAAGTGTACACTACTTCACAATGGCTCACTCTCCAAAACTTTGATAGTCTATACTTGCACTCACTTAAATCATTATACAAATAAAGCTAACCATTCACTTGATCAAGGCAGACAAACTCGTGAACGTGGGTAGGGATGTTGAATTAACACATCCCTCATAGTGTGAAAAGGATAGTTGTAGTACAATCATCCCTCATACCATGAAAAGGATAGTTGTAGTGCAGTGATGCTTGTTATAGGATAGTCTACTTTTTCATATTTAAATATGGTAAAAGTTGGAAATGGGAGTCGATAGAGTGGGGGAAGGATAGCCTTCACAGGGAAATATTTTTAAAGGTATTTAAATAGTTTATGAGAGGGGAGAGGAAAGAAACTTCCCAATGATTGTAGGAGGGTGTTGGGCTTTTTTTTTTTTTGCTTAGTCTATCAGGATAAAGAGATATAACTTGATTAGAATAACACTTCAATTAGTCTTGTCCACTATAATTGGTATAAAAAATTATCGAGCATCACCAAAAATAGTGATACTCCTTATATTCACATCTCAATTATGCCAATTTTTATTCTTCCTACCATCTTCTTTGGTCATTGCACCACCCCCTCCACCATGTCTGTAGATTATTTAATTCATTTTAGCTTTTTTTCTTTTTTTTAATGATATTTCAATGGTCAATATTATAGTGTAAATCAATAGTTTACTTATTATTTTCAAAGTTTAGATTGTTTTATTTTTAGTCCATAAAACATTATTTATGTATTATATAACATATACTAAAACATATTTATATTATTATATTTAATTTATGTGATTTTTTTGGTAAGTGTTTTCTTTTCATTTATAGAGTATATTCTCTTTATAAGTGTATTATGTGGAGACTTTTATTATTTGAGAAATAAACTTACCAAATCTCATTGTTACTTGGGATTAATTGATAATCAACCATCTTTTTCTCTACTGATAACTCATATATCACAACATTCACATTGTTTCACAAATAATGTCCCCTTATGCACTGATGTGGCATGCACTTTGTAAAATCTTTGGTACTCAATTCAACCTCAATAAAAAGAACAAGACAAACTTCAAAACCTAAATTTATTGCACCCACATTAGTGGAATTATATTATTGATTTGATTCACACATTAGATGTAAAGTCCTCATGTAATTAAAAAAAATAGTAAATAAAATATTCAACCACCTTACATGCTACAAACCTATTGTAATGGGTGCAACTCAAATAAATCCAATAACTACCCTAAATTTGGGGCATGTGTATTTTATGTAAGATATCATCTAAAATACATTTTCATTACCCCTCATCATTACTACCCAAATCATTTTTGATTCTTAAACTAATTTCAAGTTATGTATTGTGTTACCCTAAATTATTCCATGGGATGATTATGGTGTAAATATATTGTTAGTGTAAATGAACATAAGTTGCAATATAATCTTTGAAAGCTCAATGTCGTATGTCTGCATCTATGTAATTGAAGTGATAATTTGAGTCATGCATCAAACATAAAACCTTATTAAAATCAAATCATACTCATATCTTCATCAACAACCCTTGACAATAGCAAATGTCCAATCAAATAATCCATAACCTTACATGCTATGTTCCCCTTTTCAATGGGTGAAAGTCATATAAATCTAATGACTTCCATTAATTCATAGATGGTGTAGGATATTATTGGATTTCATTCCCCTTTTAACCATATGATGTGCACACCCCCTAAAGCATAATAAATATACCTACCAACACTACTTTCCACCTAGGATCGATCACTATTCAACAAATTTTTATCTCAACATGTACTCCACCTCAACACTCAAATTATATTGTAAATTGTACCTCTTTATGCACACATGTGTCATGCAATTTGAAAACACTTAGTTACTCACTTGAACTTTAATGAAACCAATAATATAGTCTCCATAACTTTAGTGTATTACTTGCACATCAACGTCATTGCATTGTTTTTTTTTTCTACACATTAGATGAAAAGATCGAATGTCATCATTCATAAGATTATGTAGTACAAAGATGTTTGGATTTAATAATAATAATCTTATATGTCAATATGTTTATATTGTATTAAACTATAGTTTATGTGTATAATATAATAATATTATAAATTATACATACATACATACACATAATTTTTTTATTATTAACTTATTTTTACTTAATATATAATAACAATCAATATATTATCATTGGTTATCTATGCTTGATCTTATCCATGTTTGACCTTGGTTTGTAACAATTTGTAGATGGATACCAACTCTAATGATACGTGCCAATTTTGTTGGTCTTCAAATATAGACCACATGTGCTTTTGGTAGCGTCATGGTAGATGCCTTAGCTAGTTTGTGTGATCAAAAAAATTTGTGGTGGCACTAAATGCAACAATAGGTGCCTCCCAAGACCAACTCACCTTGGTCATTTTCATTTCTTCATCTGTAATTTTTTTTTCTATAAATCCATCTTAAATGGGGAGGGAAAATAGGATAAAAGAACCTAACAGTACCAAAGTGAAGCAAAATCAAAAATAGTCCAAGGTTATGCATTAAAACTATATGCTACCAAGGCTACCATTTACTCAATGTTGGGATATGGTAAACAAACTAATATCAATAATAATTTAATAAGAGAATCAATATCTGATGACTCAATATAAGGTCCAATGGTTGGGGTAAGAACAAAGCCTATGGAGGGTGATAGCATTCTATGACAAATGCTTGAAATATTCATCTCACATGAGACCAAAAAATTAAAGTTTTTATCACCATTCATCTATTGACATGTATGGAGAGGTATAGATGAATAAATGATCTTTATCTAGTTGTTTGTATAATGTGTCCATGTGATGATGAAAAAGTTTTATCTAGGGTGATCACTGATTAGTGGATGGGCTTGATGGGTCGAGACATGCCTTAGGCTTATCTTTGGTCAATAGAGGTGGTTCTTAATTTGAAATTGTGGTCCTATCACCTTTGTTCACAACATAAAGTGAGAGTTTTTATATACTAAGGTTTGAACTTTTAGTTTTTGGGGAAGTAGACATATTTATTTTTCTTCACGATGGTCGGTGACCATATTAAATAGAATTTAAAATTGTTAGTGAATCAATGTCTTTCTATTATTCATAATACCTCTATGATAAAATATTCTTTCGATGTTATGACACCTATATGATGTGTCATTTATAGTAGGTTAACATTAATTATAAATTCATTATCCATAAATTTCAATACCTACCTATAAAAATATGGAAATGGAAGTGTTGTTCCATTTTTTAGTCTTCCTTAGGTACCTACTTAGGTCTTACATTGATATAAGTGTTTTTTCCTTTAACTGACTCATAGAAGACTTTGACTCACACACAATGCTCATCAAAGGTTCTACTTAGGATGGTAAAAGAGATATGTGGAAGTAATACTCTCATAATGATACCCATACACAAATTTAATTTACCATGATTGTAACATGACTCCACATTTAATGTACAGCTCGAACCAACATTTCATTATCGTTACTGTAGGGATAAGACATTAAAGTCCATGAGTCTATCTTTATATTTCATTTATCCATAATGCCAATATATTGAAACATATACCAATTACATCCAAATTCAAAATATATGGAAATGACATACTTAAATGACTAGAAGAAAGGGCAAAACTATACAGAACATGAAAATAGTTAAATATTATGCCAATATAGAGGCCTTCCCTTAACATACATTAAGTTTCAAATAAATTTGTAGGTTATTTCTTTCACCCATTGCTTTGTATCTTCCTTAATCTTTGTTTTCTTAGATTGCATATTTCTTTATTTCTTGATTGAACTCTAATTTCTTTCCTTTACTTCTTGATTTGTGATAGCAATGATTGGCCTCACCAAAATGAGTTTTCAACTTCACAATTCAAAATTTAACCATTTATTGGAAGAAATGAAATTGGAGTCAAGATTCAATATTTTGGACTAATTCTTGTGCTTTGTAAGCTATAAACCTATAATTAATTTTAAAAATGATGAATTTAAGTAGATATACTAAAATAATACTTATTCAATGTGAAGTCTATATGTATAAGCACTAATTTTCACATTTGACTTGTATTTTGACTTGGGAATTATAAGTCAAGCTATTAAATTTAAGTAGGTTATATATTTAATGCTCTAAATGCTTCCATCGATCTCCATTTTGAAATATATTTGATTATAGTATACTAGGGGCTTTTTTTAGCTTAGAAGATCAAAAATTTCTTCCATATACATGTCATAAAATGGTTTGAGAGGTTGTTTGGATATGATTTTCTAATGATTAAATTCACATCATGCTTAGGTGGGTATCCATGGACTTCCATTTTTATAAGTGTTGAAGAAAATAAAAGGGATTTAAAATCATATGTTTAATACAATGTTAATTTATCAAGTTTTTAGGTGGGAAATAAATATTTTGAAAAGTATTAAATCACTTAAAATATATAATCTTTTAATATATGTGAATAATATTTCATAATAAAAATTTAACTATAAAATAATTGATTGTTCTTGTGTTTAAAAAAAATACAACATTTATTTGTTTATATCTGACTTTGAATTTTAATTTCAAAATATCAATACATATACCAACTCCCATTAACTAAAACATATGTATTTGTCTATATAGATTTTTATGTCTAAAATTTTCAATTCAATTAGTGAGATCAAAGGAGTAAAAAAAATTAGATGAAACATGGTCTAAGGATATTTGAATGGTTATTCAATATTTACAAGTCAAAAAAATACCAATCTAAATCATGTTAAACCATTAGATAGAGAAATACATTAAATGAGCATTATCTAACATAAAATAATTCATATAACTAATTTAAAAGGTTACATGTTTATGAAATCCCCAAAAACTCTCAAATAGATTATTTTTTTCATTTTCTAAAGTGCACCTACCCTACCCTGTTATATATTTTTTTTCATGTATTATGAATATTACATTTTTGATAAATTAATTCACACAATAAACATAAAAAATAATCTAATTATCTACATATGTATTTTGCATATACAGTGATAAAAAACTAAACTAATCATATGGAAATGTATTTTACATATACATTGATAAAATTGAACTTTTTGATCCATCCCTTCCAACGCATTTGACTTTGTCAAACATATAGTTTTAAAAATGTCTTCCCAGAAAATAAAAAATGTCAAAATAATAAATATATTTATAAACTCCCATCAAGAGGTTGATAATCCTAAAATGATATTAATGATGGTAAATATGGTTAACAAGAGTTATGGACAGTAGATTAATGTCTCCCTAGCATATATTTGATTCTCTTTCCCCTTTACTAAACTAATCCTTTGAAAAAGTATTTTACATTTACAGTGATCAAAATTGAACTTATTGATCCATCCCTTCCAATGCATTTGACGTTGTCAGAAGTATAGATAAAAAATAGCTCCCCAAAAAAAAAATGTCAAAAGAATAAATATATTTATAATTTCCCATCAAAAGGTCGTTAATCCTAAAATGATATTAATTATGGTAAATATGGTCAACAAGAGTTATGAATAGTAGATTAATGTCTCCCTAGCATATATTTGATTCTCTTTTCCCTTTATTTCTTTTAAGTATATTAGACAAAGTACTTGCATTATACATTATTTTATATCAAGTTATTATGTAGTGAAGCCTTTATTTATCTAGGTATTTAGATTTGTTTTTATAATTTTCAAGTTCTTTGATCACTTGAAGTAATTTTAGACTATAGTTTTATCACATAGTAATGGACTTCAAGATCTATTCAAAGTAGGGTGGACAAGTAATTATGTGATTGGATTCACCACTATCTTGGTGCCAGTGAAGGAGAGCCTAGGGTTTTGAAAGATATTAGGAGGAAACCTAAATATGGTGTTTTAGACAAATAAATCTAATCACAAATACTTGATCATATTAATTTTGGATTTTTTAACTTTAATTAGTTTGTACACTTAATCTAGACCTATTTTTACACATCACCTTATCTAAAGCACCTATGAGGACCTATTTATTTTCCAAATTATTATCAGTCACCTATACCCTTAAGCACTTGTATGGATAAATACAAATCCAAAAATTACATATATTTCCCTAAGGGACATAATCATCGAGCAAGGATAATAATAGGAGGCATTCTTGTCCCATGTTGGTTGTTGTTGTCATTAAACCTCTAACATTAAAGTTTTAAAATTAAACCCTCCCTTATTTTATTTTACATGTTTTTAGGCTTCTTAGCATGTGGTTCTCATTTTGAATTGTTTTAAAGGCACATTCATGTCACTTATTATGCTACTTTTCAATGTCATTACAAAGACATATTTACACTATTACACTTTGAGAAAAAGGTCCCTATTTGTCCAATTCTGATGTCAATCATTACAAACAATCCTCATCCAATTAAAAAACTTAGTTTATCCTATCCTAAAGAAAATAATGATCAAGTACTCAATCCATTTCTCAAAAAGAATTCCCTCTAGATTCTCCTTCAATGATATTACCATACCCCTTTATATATATGGGTGTCTAGATGTATTCACATAGTCAAAGGAGCATAATTATATAAATAAATTTAAGTAGAATAACTATGTGGGCTTAATTTACCTCCTTGGAGTATTGAATGTGTAAGTAGTACTCAATCATCATGGGGGTTATTGGGGTCAACTAAACCCAATCGTAATACATAATTTCTATTTGTAGATTTTCAATTAGTTTTAGCCTTACTAAGGTTTCAAAATTTGAGAAGTTACTTGCATGTCTTCCACACACTTATGAATGTCAAATCTACACACATATACCCAACTATTTTTGTCACAAGTGATTGTGCCCTAAATTCATATCTTTCATCAAAAGACAAGATTGACCAAAGGGGTCATTAGTGAGAGTTGATAATATCCTTAATCTATCAATTTTTTCCTTTTATAATTTCAATTCCCACTTTTGGGAATTTATATATTTTGATCATGTTTTTTGATTTCTACATTCTATTAGTCAACACAATCAACAATCAAACTGAAACAACTAAGCTTTCCATCAACTTTCGTAGTTGGCCTTATTTCAATCATTTCACCTTGTTGAATTTAGTATTTTGCATTTATTTTACTTTTATAAAGTTCATTTACAGAAATATGATTTATTCTATTATGTTTATATTAATTAGGGTTAATTCACTTTTTAATCCAAATTTAGATAATATATTAATAAACCCATTTATTTATTGAATAGTATCAAACCCTAAGTTTCCCTTAGGGTAAGTTGTTATTTTTTCATCCTATTTTCTAGAAGGTTATTTTTCTACCTCCATGGCTATATAATATACAAATATATTGTATCAAAAATATGAATAAATGATATTATACTATGTGATTAAGTTTTCTATGTATAATATTTTATTCAGCTCTCCAATTTGACAACAACTAGTCTCCATACACAAAAAGAATCTATTTTATTTATATAATTCTATTTATGTCATTGTTTTCATTATATTTCATAGATTCTCAATTATAGTTTTCAAATGCTTAAAGAATAATTTATGGATATTTTGATATCTTCTTACAATACTCAAAATGTATGTATGGTTGTAACAAAAGAAGGGGATGAATGATTCCTTATATTATACCAAACCCTCATCAATCCCCTCCACCACTTATTAAGATAACCAATGGGTATAATATTTTTGATCAATTAAAACATACCCATGCCAAGATATATCTATTATTACTACTTCAAACAATGCTTATTTATAAGGATATTATTTATATATCATTAAAATAAACGGTGGTACCAAAGGATGTGGAGATTTATTACATCTCTATTATCAATACATTAAGATGAATAAAAGAGAGTATATCCTTTGAAAAATGGTATCTTCCTTTTAAACATTTAATAGATGCACATCTTTCATTATATATTCAATTATGAACTCACAGTAAGGTAATGAAAAGAATTTTGGTGGATAATGAATTGGGATTAATTATTTTTGTCAAAATATTTGTAATAAAAGCTAATGATCTAATTCATTTTGATATGAAAATATATGGATTTGATAACATTCCAAATAAATTATTGGGATAAATTACATTGCCTATTACATTAGGTCCTAAAATTATAGATATAGTTAGCCAATTTATTCCAAATGATCTAAATTATAATATACTATTTGGATAACCGTGGATTTATAAAATTTATGTTGTACAATCTACTTTTAATGTATGTATATAGTTTATATATAAAGGGTAAATTTACACATGCCCATTGGAAAGAGAACAATTTATGTATTATTCAATGATACAACCTCAAGATCATTATATTCTACATATGCACCTACATGCTCAAAAATATGAATCACGTGAACCACAAATTTTACCTAATTATTTAATAACAACATAAAATAGTTATATTTATTATATTTGGGTTTGCATATCTACAAAAAAAATGGGATACATGGGACAAGGGTTAGAAACACATGTTGTCTCAAGAAGTGGTGGAGTGTAAGGCTTGAGAAGTTCCATGTTAGAGACTGGGTGTATGCCCAAGTATGGAGGTAGATCAAGAACAAAGGATTTCTCACTAGTTGCACATATAATGGTGTAGGGGACATACTAAAGGGGATTGATATTTAAGTGTAGACCTTTAAATAATTACTTTTTAAGGTACACCAAACTTTATCACCAACACAGAAAGCATAAAATGTGTCATGTGTGTTGTGGTGTTCCTTGTAATTTGTTTGAGTACAAGAGAGGATATATTGAACCTAAAAATGAATAGACTAGATGTTTCATAGAAACTTATTAACTTTATTCACTTCTCATTCTTGTGTGCATGACTCAATATCAGCTAGTACACATAGGAGATGTCTAGAGGTGCTGAAGGTTAAATCCCAAGACATGTCTGGCATGGAATGTAACTCATAGAGATGTGAAGGAATATATTGTAGGCATGTTGAATGTATAATAAGTTATCATAACAAATGTTATCATGTACACAATTATAAATTTGTATAAGATGAAAAAGTGTAATATTAACCACTTCAGTTTACCCATATTTATATGGATGAAGAGTTATTAACTGATCCAATTACATACCCATCAAGTCCCACAATGTATTTTAAAAGTGACTTATAAAGTGTGGATCTCGATCAAATATGATGGATGTTAAAATCTTAAAATGAACTCAAACATGTTAGAAGAAGGTTTGTGTAGTGACAACTACATCAATGTCTTTCTTGCAAGTGACCATGATAGCCATCTTTGAAAACATATCCACTACAATGAATAAAACATCATGTTAGCATCTCATCATAGGTAACCTAGTCATAAAATCCATGATAATATATATCCATGATCTGGATGGAATTGGTAGAGGTGTGTAAAGTCCTAGATTCATGTTTTTGGGCTTGTTGATGCAATAAGAAATGCAAAACTTGGTGCGGCATTCCACATCTATGCATAGGTGTGGCTAATAGAAGTGTGACTACAATATAGTTAGAGTATTTATCACACTAAAGTGTCCTAAGGTCTTGGCATAGTGTGCCTCCCACATGATTCATTGGCAAAGTGCACCATTAGGAACATAGAGATGCCTAATCTTATAGATAAGTTGGTCAAACAAGTAGAACCCCTACTAAACTTATCTACCTTATGCTAAGAAAGTGTAAGTCACTATGAAGTCATGGTCAACTAAGTAGAGGGATACCCAATTTTTTAACTTATGGTTGTACATGTCCAATACCATGATGAGCATGTGAACTGATAATATCATGTGTGAGTAAATAATGAAGTAAAGCTTGGGAATCTAATGATTGAATATATTTTGTTATACCTTGATCTAACTATAACACATTAGCATGAAAAAAATTGAATATTTACTCAATTGATTGTGCATTAGGTAAGGTATGTGATGTACTGTGTATTGTTATTAAAGGTTTTTAATGAGTTACATGGTTAGGTATAAACATGTAAATTTGTTGTGGACCTTGTGTTTCTCAATGCTAAAGTTGTAGATATAATAACAGTATCAATAGTAGTAGTAGAAACATGTATGGTAGGTTAAAAATATGAAATCATAGTTCCTTTTATGCATTAAAAGTAGCAATTTTTGCTTTTTTAAAAAATATTATAAGATACAATGACTTAAATTATTTTGGGCTTATATTATGGAATTTTATGGAGTCCTTATAAAAAATTAGATAAGTGTTAGACTTGTTTCTTATCTACCCTATTAAATTCATCAAGATGGAATATATCTCATCCTAAACATGGATATCTTGTGTATTATGGTCATCTTTATTAACTTGGTAATTATGACTATTTTCTTGGAACTATTCAAGAATGATTTGTTAATCAAAAGAATAAGAACCAATGGTTGTATTATAGAATTAATTTTAACATTAGTCAATGGAATTTTAATATGTTCAATAGGAATCCTACATAACCTTACACTTTACCTTAAAGGAATATGATAAACAAGTTGTTTAGGTGGCATAGAAAGACAACATAAAAAATATGTTTCAAACAATGACAAGGAATGAAATGCTATAAATAAAATGGTAAAAATGTGTATGTAAATTAGTAAATTCTTATGAAACCCAAGGTCAAAACAAGATAGTTTCAATGTCAGATATCAGATATAATGTCAAAATAAAGTTCCTTTAGTGTCAGAACTTATATTTGAAGTTGAAATCAAGTTATGTTAGTGTCAAATTTATATATAAAGTTGAATCAAAA